>CM059187.1:103170938-103286593 GCA_030323885.1 Branchipolynoe longqiensis | reverse complement strand
ACATTTTGGCAACCTCGTCCTCCAGGGCTTGTTTCTTGGAGTCCATTAGCCTACGGTATGGTATCCTAAAGGGGGCGTTGTCACCGACATCGATATGGTGTTGTACGACATCTGTCCACCCCAGTTTAGCATCCGGCTTCGCGAATATATCGCAAAATTCGAAGAGGAATTCTGCGATTCTCTTTTTATCTTCCGCGTGCTCCAAATGCGTGGCCTCCGCCATGGATAGTATGAAGTCAGGAATTTGCGGCAGGCCCGCAAATTGCGTTCTGTCAACAGGAAAAACCGGTTCTGGGGATCCTCCAAATCCCTCCACGCCGCGTTCTCTTTTGAGTAAATCGAACACCATGGCGGCCGTAGGACTATTGATGGAACCATGCGATCTGGCCTCAGAGGCGTTGCCAATGACCTGGCCTCGCCGCAAATGCACACAATCGTCTGTAGTGTTACACAGCGGTAACACAGCACCGTCTGCGCCACAAATTAACGAGGGAGCCGCTGTGACTCCCATACAACTGAGTACTTCAGGGTCGGGTTCAATTAAGCACTGACCCTTCCCTTCTATATGTCTGGTTGAAATTAATGCCGCCACCGTTTGGTGCGCATTTAATGTAACATCTTCTGCCAGGCACGCAAGACCGCAGTCTGTTCGTAGCTGACAGTGTGTGACCAAGTTATAAGGTTGCAGAATTTCCAGCAGCCCATTATGTGGCGAGAGACTGGCTTCGTAAAATGACATCCAATCGCTCCCCAGAATACCATCCTCTGGTATGTCCACTATCAATACAGATGAGTAAAATATCTGATTGGCGATACCCAGCGGGATATCTGTACAACCAAATTGCGGGATTACTAGTCCCGTTACACTTAAAGGCCTCACGTCGGAGACCAAGTTACGCGTATTCAGGTTGAGATTATCAAAGAATCCTTTTCCTATCACGGACATGGCCGCCCCGGTATCAAGAAGGAAGAATCCATTGGATTCTCTAATGTTGATGGGGACATACCATCTTTTCCCATTCAGTGGGAAAATGTTCATGGCGAACTGGTCTCTTTCCTCCACGTTGTGTAGGTTTAGTCCAGTTCTCTCTAAAATATAGTCCATACACGGATCAGACTCAGGGCTGCGCGCATTTTGCGCGCACATTGATCGCATTCCAGCCAAGAAAACCTGGCGGACGCCGATTGTACATGTAGACGGTGTAGACACACTGTGCACATTGCACGAATCTGATGGGAGATTGTGCGCACGGGGTTTAGCACAACTCTCAACAGATGCGCTGGGAAGATTTCCCCGTACAATAATAGCTGACAACACTTCCGGCGTTGCAGCTGGTACTAATTTAAAAAATCAGTATCGGCTAAGAACTCGGGAGATCCCGATTCATGGTGTACGGCAGCAACAGCGCTATGGTTAGGCGCGAATTGCTTGCCTGTGGGCGCAATTTGCTTGCTCCCATGCACGTTGTTAGTAACAGGGCGCGCGATTCGCGTATTATCGCGCGCACTATTTTTGCCGCTGGCTGCCTGTAGCCGGGCCAATAGTTCTGGTACATGGCGCGAATTATCGCACCCGTTACGGACTCCATCCACCATAGCCTGTTCTAAAGAACGAGGCTGTGACAAAGGACACTCATACGCCATGTGACCAAAGTCCCGGCATCTAAAACATTCAATCCTCCCGGAATTCCGAGAGCGATTCGGGCGGTTCGGTTGAAACGCCCTTTGCGATCTACCCTGCAAATCAGGGTTAAAGTGTGGACGCCTATTTGGCCATTCACGCTTGTTAGCGTTACCCTGTTGGGTATTCTGTGAAGGGTGCCCGTTATAGGCGCAAAGTCCTGTATCCACTGTATCATATGGATTGTCGTACGGCAAGTCTGCCACGGCGGAAGCAATTTCCGCCACCGTGCAGTTACGTGGGGTCATACGCGCTTTTGCCGCGTGATCCCTTAACATTTGATAAATATCCTCCATGGTGTGTCTACCCGGGGACCATTGCTTCAAGATCATGTCGCGTTCCTCCCGGTCGCGCAACCCATGAATGAACACTGCCACTGTTTTGCGCGCGATTAAATCGCGCGACATTCCACATCCTTGTCCAGCTTTCCTGGCCTCAGACTCTAGCATCATCCCGTAGTAGACGGAATTTGCCGAGTCTGACGGACGTTGGAATCTCTTCTCAAAGAGTTCCCATTTCGATAAGGGATCCATTCCCTGGAATTGCCAAGCCAACGCTTCCACCAATTCATCTAAGGTGGCGCAATTATCTTGCTCCCACCTATCCACAGCCAACTGACCTGGACCATCTTGTAACAACAAGGGGGGTGGGGGGGGGGGGTGGGGGGGGGGGGGGGGGGACCATCTTGTAACAAGTGGATCAGGCGCGTAAGCGCAGTGGTCTCATTCCACCGGTTCACGGACATCGCCTTACTGAACTTTTCCCACCAAGTCTCCCAGTCTTGCTTTATTCCATCAAACGGGGGAACTTCGACAGCCCTCACCCTTGCGGGCTGGTACTGCTCTTGCACGCTGATATTTCGGTCGCGCAAATACAGAGATCGGTATACCGCTGAGGCACCGATGCCAGGGGTGATAGTGGATGCCTCCATTACCGCCCGGCGAATGGCTGGGTTCGTCTTTATGAGTTCCCGTTCTGCACCGGTGTCCCGGTATGCAGCAAAAGAGTCGGCGCTCGCGTTTTGCGCGCAGCCGTCGACGGGCGCATTTTGCCCAGCTGGAAGGGAGGGAGCTGTGGGCGCACAGCCTGCTGCGTTAGACGCATTTACATTGGCGCTGCTAGGAGGGCCAAGCTTTGCTTGCCGTTGGATTGCTTTTAACACTCCATCAGAAACCCCGGGGTTGTGGTGCGCATTTACATCGCCCCCAGCAAATTGTTGCCATTGGGCATTCAGCTCATTTTCGCGCGTGAGGAGTTCCCTCTCGCGCTTTTGTAACGCACTTAGTTGTTCCCGTTGCACGGAATGTTGCGCGGCGGGTATCATGTACGACAAGTCCATGACTGGGGGCGGAAGAGACAGGGTCGGAGTAGCACCCGTCCTCTCTTTCGGAAGGAAAGAGAAGAGGCTGCCTTCCTCACGAGTGACCTGTAGGGACATGTGCGCGCTTTTGGCGGCTTCTGGATTTTGCGCGGGCGCAAATTGTGTATCAACCACAGCTTTTCCAGGAGTTCCTGGATTAGCCGTTACAGTTAGGGGCGAAACCCCGGCAGGTCGGACTGGGTCCGCCATTACAGTAAGGGGGGATACCCCGAGACTTCGAACACTGTCCGAATCCGTTATGGAGACGCCATCCAAAGATTGCCCCTCCCCGTCGCCCTTTTCTCCCCCCGCAGGTGCTGCAGAACGCAAGCAACCGCGGCGGGCGGAAATAGGGGCCTCACCAGGTTCCTTCCGCCTAGCCAGCTCGCCTAGGCGACTGGCTCGTGCAACCACCAAACTAAAAGAAATTCAAATTTCGCTGGTATATAAAAAAAAAACCCTAAACAATCTACTAAAATTTATGAAAAATGCTCCGAATTTTGTACGAATAAAAGGATAATGAATAAAAATGAGCAACTGAAATAAATTAATCGCTCTATGCCCAGATAGAACAATTCCTTGATTTCAGTTATTTTCTCGCTATCACCAACGGTTAATTATAGAAATACACGAAATTTAGAAGATCCTAATGAAAATTTGAACAAAAAGAAAGATGCCGAATAAGAAGGAGATTTAAGAAATAAAGGTTAATGAAAGAGTTTTTTAGACGTAAATACAGGAAAAAGAGTGAAAAAGCTAGCACGTAACGAAAACCGACCAAACAGTCTGGCAGACGTTGACACACTGCCCTAATGTTCCAATAACGCTTTCTGACGTCGTCTCCTGTGCCAGCGACGCGCGATGTCGCTAGGTAACGATGGAACTAAGAAAAACATGCGGCTAGCGCAAGCAAACTGCGAAGATTCACTAAAAATAGGCCGGCATTTAATGTCGGAGAACCGCAGCAGCAATTTTAATTTAAAACTCGAACCAAATATAATGCACGTATAGCCTAATATCGGGATAGCTAGTCCACGTCCTGTACGCCTCCTCCAGTCGGAGCGACACAAGGGTACGCCATTATTGTGCATCTAACGCTCCTCAGGCCACGATTTGCGCAGATGTTTTAACAGCGGATTCAAGGCTCGCCCCTCGCTGGTTGTTTAAACTACTAATTAATTAAGGCTAGCCGCAAAATATAACAAGTATACCACGTGGGTCAAGTCACCATTCGCAATGATGCTGCCCCGGTACGCCGTAAACTATCAATATCACGTCATGGAACGTGAAGACAGTGACCGTGTGTCGCTGTCACAATGCGTACGCGCTGTCACTTCTGACAACACGCCGTTATTTTATAAGATTCGCGTATCGAAAAGGCCGCCCGCCGGCCTCCCTCAGTCACTCGCCCTCCTGCCGTCCTCCCTGCTGCTACATTTTCCTTTTGGCCTACACCTCGGACCGTTTCTCCACCTCGGACCGCTCCAACACCAGCATCATGCCCGGAAGCGGAAAGGGATGGAAGGGAAACCGGACGACCGCCGCGGCCACGCCGGGCCCCTCCTCGGGCACGCCGGGAGGCGCCTCGCCGAGCTCGGCCCCGGGTTCCTCCCCGGCGCCTCGGGACCGGCCCTCGGGCACCGAGGCCGCCATCCTCCAGGCGCTTCAACAGATCACGGCCCGCCTCGACGCCCTGGAGTGTGGAGCCGCCCGCAGACCCGAGGGGACGCCACCGCCCACCCCGAGGCGGCGGACGGCGTACAGCACACCGCCCATCCCAGCACCTCGGGCACACGTCGCCGGGGGGGCGCACCCTCCCCCGCCACCTCAAGCACGCGGAAGGGAGAACGGACGACCGCCGCGGCCACACCGGGACCCTCCTCGGGCACGCCGGGAGGCGCCTCGCCGAGCTCGGCCCCGGGTTCCTCCCCGGCGCCTCGGGACCAGCCCTCGGGCACCGAGGCCGCCATCCTCCAGGCGCCTCAACAGATCACGGCCGACGCCGTCCGGGAGATCCTGGCGTCGGCCGAGTTTCAGCACAGCGGGAGACGCCAGACCCCAGCCGCCTCGGCGGATTTTTGATCCCCGCCATCTCCGGCGCCTCACCCACACCCATGCCGACAACCCCGTCACCACTACCGACAACCCCCCAGAGATCACCGACCGAAACACCGCCCAGACACAGCCGGGGACCATCACCTCGCACCGCAGGCCCCAGACGCCGCCCACTCAGACGACGAATCCTCCCCAGACAGCACAGCCGCCGACCATCACAGCCTCCACGACACCGCCCTCCTCAACCCGCCCGACCCGACCCCTCGCGGGCGGCTCCGCACTCCAGGGCGTCGAGGCGGGGACCATCACCTCGCACCGCAGGCCTCAGACGCAGCCCAGTCTCACGACGAACCATCCCCAGACAGCACAGCCGCCGACCATCACGACCTCCACGACACCGCCTTCATCACAACGCCCGACCCGACCCCCACCCCGCCCAGCCCTGAGGACTTCGCTGCCCCCCTGCTAGACCCTCGCCGGACCTCCTCACCGCATCTCTCCAGGGAGCGGGCCTCCCCCCCCCCCCCTTTTTTGGCCCCCCGCTCCCTGTCGACGTAGGCCCCGGACACATCACCACACCCAGACTTTCAACTTCCCCAGCCTCCGCCAAGAACCCCGCCCAAGCCTCCCGCGCTTCCCGGCCCAGGCCCTGGACCTCAGACGCGGCCTACGCCTCGGGCCCCCGCCTCGGGCGCGCCTCGAGCCCTCTCCTCCTCTTTTGGTGGAGGGCTCTTCGGCGCCCCTCCCCAGAACTCTAACCCATAGGTTATATTTCCGCTCCCTCTGAGCCTTCCTTTACCTTCCTCTCTTTACTTGTATTATATGTTTGCTCCTCATGAGCCTCCTCACTTTGCCTTGTTGTTAACCTGTTTGTCTGAGGCGTACCAATAAACGCCTCCTTTTCCCACCTCCGCCTCGCCTTCTTCCTTTTCGCGCATCGGTCGTAATGCTCGCATTGCGTTTGATGCGTGGAGAGGAAGAGACCCTCCCCCCGCCTGCCGCCGTCGCGCAGCACTCGCACCTCCCCTGTCACCCGCCTCTCAGCTTTCTCCCTCGCCCTTCCCCCGGCCCGCCGCTTTCACACCTCCCCCGCCATCGCCGTCCCCTCCTCCCTTATAAGGCCGCCCGCCGGCCTCCCTCAGTCACTCGCCCTCCTGCCGTCCTCCCTGCTGCTACATTTTCCTCCACCCACCCACCCAACTTTCTCTCCTACTGTCTCTCCTACTGCTGGTGGAGGGCTCTTCGGCGCCCCTCCCCTGAACTCTAACCCATAGGTTATATTTCCGCTCCCTCTGAGCCTTCCTTTTACCTTCCTCTCTTTACTTGTATTATATGTTTGCTCCTCATGAGCCTCCTCACTTTGCTTTGTTGTATAACCTGTCTGTCTGAGGCGTACCAATAAACGCCTCCTTTCTCCACCTCCGCCTCGCCTTCTTCCTTTTCGCGCATCAATAAGAGAAGGCAAGGACTGGTTGGCTAAGTGTCTGGATAATGTGACTGAGTGCGATATCGGGGCATTGTGACCGCAGCCTGATTCCCCATTGGGGCATCACTATTAAGTCACCATTAGTGCGCACTGTCAAAAGTCGGTACTTTCATCGTTTTTTGTTTGTTTTTTGATGGGATGTTTATGCTGTCCATAACATATAAGCTCGGATGACCGAGCTTGTTTTCAATGCTGGGCAGTTATCGGTCTTTGTTTCTTAAAGTTATGCTTTGTGGTTAGGGATCTATGTTAGTTTTTTTTAATTTTCTTGGCAAAAGTTTTCCTCTTTCATTTTTACACTTAATTCTAGACTAGCCTACTCTATTTACATAATATAGGCTTGTCTGTAATAGGTGGTTGGTTTATGTTTGGATTTGATGTTATCTGGCTGTTTTCTGGCAGGGGGTTACCTCTCATGGCCTGTCCAGCTGGTGGGCCGTGACATATCACATATCCCCTTGTGGAGCAGCTTAGAGGGGGTTTCCTGGTTTTATTTTGCACAGATATTTTTTGTATGTTTTTAGGTTATGAAGTTGTCTTTCCTTTACCGTTTGGGCGTTCCATACTTTGGCAGTCATTTCCAATGGGCTTTTTTCATGAGCTTTGATTTGGCTTCTGGTCTGCCTTAGTAGTGGTCCATTGTTGGCATTGGTGTTCTTTAGCGGTTGGGTTAGATGGTTTTTGTCTCGACTATATCCATACTGTAGGTGGATTATTTTTCTGTTTTCTAATTGTTTTACTTTAGTTCTTTTGTGTATGTGATAGGTGGGGTGCAGTTTGCCTACTTTCTGGCAGATCTTAAGGGCTCTATTTTGCAGTATTTCCAGTTTTTTTAGTAATTCACTTTTAGCACCCATGTAAATTACATCCCCATAGTCGAAGTAGGGGAGCACCATACCTTTGAAGATTTTTATTGACATTTCTTGCGTCATATATTTTCTTAGATTTGTAAATAGCCACAGTTTGTGGTTTATATTTTGAATGATTTTTGTTATACATAGGTTGTAGTTTAGCTGGCTTCCAGCTCTAGGCCTAGGTATTTGTAGTGATTTACGTTTTCTAATATTTTGTTTTCTAGCTTGCAGTGTAGGTTTCTTTCTGGCACTGATTTATGTGAGAAGAGCACTGTTTTGGATTTATTTGCATTGATGGTTATTTTATTGGACAGACACCAGTCATCTAGCTTTAGTAGGAGTTTGTTTAGCTTAGTTGTTACCTCCTCCTCTGTGTTTCCCTCTGCATATATGACAGTGTCATCTGCATATAGTTGGAGACATTCTGTTTCTAGCCATTTTTCTAGGTCATTTATGTAGAGTATAATGAGTAGAGGCCCCAGGACTGATCCTTGGGGTACACCACATGTGACAGGCTGTTGGTCTGATAGAGTATCATTTACTTTAGTTTTGTTGTTGCCTGTTGTTTAGGTAGCATTTTATCCAGCTCATTAACTTGGATTTTATGCCCATGTTGTTTAATTTGTCCAGTAGTATATTGTGGTCGACTGTGTCAAAAGCTTTACTGAAATCAATGAAGGCTGCCCCAACTAATTGTTTTTGGTTCATTGATGCCAGTATGTCGCTTGTTAGGTTTGCTATTGGTTTTGATGTGGAGTGCAGTTTCCTAAAGCCCCCTTGTCTTTTGTTTAGTATATTGTTATTTTCCAGGTGCTCGTTGGATTTATTTTTCAGTAGTAAATATGGGTAAATTAAATTGATGTATCGTATAAGAAACAAAATTACAGGTAGAACCCATTTGAAATAAAGACATGGTCGAGGTCTTTAAAAGAAAAATGTGTATGGAGTATTAAGTGAATTTAATAGAACCTGTCTTTGCTGCAAGCCTATTATGTCCAGCATCTTGGTTTGTGCAACAAATGTATTTGGCTATATTTTTTGCACTTCAAATAATTCAAACTGTGGTAATCATTAATAAATGTTACTCCAAACTGAACCAATGTAGAGTACAATGTATTTTTTTTTAAATGGCAGGAACTCAAAATCATCGGATTGTGCTACTTTACAAGTTTAATTAATTGTTTTTTGTTGGTGTTTTTTTTATAACCAAAGCAAAATGTACCTTGATACTATCAATATCCCGCATATATCATTAACATTCGAATGAAACCAGGTGTGGCCTACCTTCATTGTCTTGAACATTGTTGACAAGGCTGGTGAAAGTAGAATTTGCCTTGATGGGCCGCACATTCCGTGAGAGTTATATTGGTGATTAACCCTAAACCTGATGGGCCGTGTCAGAGTTCCAATTATTGTGCCATGTCCTGATTCTGCTACTGTCACCAGCATCATTGCCTTTATTTTTGGCTTGATTTAAAACTGATTTCTGAAACGCCCCAAAACAGCTGTTAATCAGTTAATTAAGCTGGCAAGGCGAAGGAACACACTCGGAAAGTTACTTTTTAGGTCGATGCAAAGTCTGCCAAGTTAAAACCGATATAATCGGGGAGACTAACTTTTCTTTGAATGAAAAGAAAACAACAGCAAAAGACTGCGTTCTCAACGTTTCAAGAAACTTTAGTGACAACCAAATTTAGCAGATTTGGAATATTGACACGAACTCAATTCCGTTACAAATTCAACGTTTATTACGGAATCGAACACTAACTACGGAAATAAGGAGTTGTTTGTCTCATTACTGAATCGCAAACACATATGTATAAATAATAATACATACATGTGTATAATACATATGTCATGGCATTTTTCATCTGGTCTCAAGTTTGCGTGTGATTATTATGCAATCATTTATTTTTTTAATGTAAAAGTGTTACTGAAAGTCATTCAAGAATACTTAAAATATCTTTGACAATACCGAAAGCTGCGAGATCGGGTTCACAGGTCTGTATACAATTAGTTTTTCTACTGTCGTCAGAGGGTGGATTGGTGGTGAAAATCATCTAATATACCCTTTCCTGAGAGCATGCTGCATAGTGTGCTGTTACTCACAGCATTGGTTCTTCAGCTGGCATGAGAGGGTGGGTTGGTGATGGAAATCATCTATTGGACCCTTTCCAAAGAGCAAGCTGCACATTGAGATGCTACTCACACCATTACTTCTTCAACTGACATCAGAGGGTTGGTTATTGGTAGAAATCCTCTATAAGAGCTTGTTCACAGAGTATGCGACACAGCGAGCTGCTATCCACAACATTAATTCTTCCCACTGCCATCACAGGGCGGGGGGTGGGGGGGGGGGGGCACTGCCATCAGAGTAGGGGGGCTGGGGTGGGGGAAATCCGCTGAGTTTTTCCACAAAGCATACTGCACAGGGAGCAACTACCCACTACACTATTTCTTTAATTGACATCAGAGGGGGAGGGGGTTGGTGGTGGGAATCCTGTCTTGTAAACATGTTAATATTCGAAATGTTGTGATTTATATTCACTGAGTTCATGGTAAGCAAGAAACATGCCTTGGTGGTGATTGTTGCAGCTCGAATAGATTCCTGGTTTATATTATAAGTCGAAGTTGACTGTCTGGGTAGATAAACTATTCACTCCTACCCACAGTAGTGGTGAATGTCAACTATGTCTAAATCCTGGCAAAAACTACTTTGGCATGAATCAACTGGAAATAAGTGGTAGAGATCGTGGCTCCAGTGTTGATCTATTTTGAAGTAGAGTTGATGAAATGAGAGAATGCAAACAAAACAACACGGCAGCCACTGAATACTCTCGATTTGACTTTTAAAGTATTTGTCTATTAGTGTACATGATTTAATGAATTATTCACCCCGAAAGTAGTATGCCAGCATATATAAACATTTGAACCATATATTTAGCATATTAGATTGCAAAATCGTGTGGTTATTTCCATATCCCGGCCTTCCAACACTTGTTCAAATGGGTTGGTTAGCAGCCCTGTCACAGATACAGTGCTGCAAGAGTAACTACAATATGGTGTGCGTGTGCTCTGGAGTGTATGCTGCACCAATACACCAATCAGTATGTATCTAGCCAGATACACACATGCAATATAAGGATCTAAGGCCATCCCCATAACAATGCCCAATTATTTCATGCATAATGAGTTATCTACAACCCCTCCACCTTTTAGGAAGAAACAAGAGGGAAACAGAAAAATATATGCTTGATTCTCTCAGTCATATAATTGGTTTAATGTTTCATAATTCATCAAGCACCTTGCCTGGGGTGTGTAATCTTCCACAATTACCCGACATTACAAACTTCGCATTGTGCCTTAAGTGCACCTACTATCTACTTCTAGCTCTTATTTATCATGTGTCACGGCTACTAATTTCATTAACACCAGAAGCCTTTAAATAGAAAATAAGGGAAAATAAGCCTATAATTATGAATTAGTCTGTTTGTGTGTGTGTATATATATATATGTATGTATATATATATATAATAAAGGTTGAAAGATCTCCACGAGTCTGTGGATTTCTGCAATTTTTGGCAATCTGTGATTTGTGTTGTTTTTGAATATCTAGGATATAAAATCACCACAAGCAAACAGTCTAAATCGATCTAGTTTCTCCATATGTTGCCTGATATCAACACAAAATTCATGTAGCACTGAACTGAAGAAAAACATTAATGTTTGCCCCAGACTCTCTGTGACGGCTAGTAAATGTGGGTAAACTTTCATGAAAATGCAGAAATTCTCTTTTAGGTTTACCATTGTCAGGGATATCTTTAACAAGTCTAGTTGTCTAATAGTTGGACAGAAGTGCCGGTTCGAATCCTTTTTCAGGCACATTAAAGTTGCATAGTCCGATGGTTTTGAGTTTCTGGCCTGAGATTGATTGTCATAATCTATTTTACTTTTTAGTTTTAACTAACTTTGATTTTCAATGGCTAACTCTGGAGATATTTGAAGTGAAAACAAGGCAAATTAATTCTGGCAAGCATGTCTAAATTCTGACACCATACACTTCAGCAGTAAAAGTTCTATTTAATTGGCTTAGTATCCCCATCTATGCAAAAACATATGCTTAATAAGTACACCAATATCTAAGTTTGATATATAGGATCAAATCTATCCATCATACACTCCCCTTCTACAATACCGACACCAGCAGTGCTGTAATCTGTCTACTATTATCTTTTGAAGTTTCATCGTCTGATGAAACATATCTTTTTCAAAACCAAAACACTTACCTTCATTTGATTTATATATCCAACATAGGTACTGGTGCATTAAGTAATGTTTTCGGTCAGCATATATACAGAATAATCAATGAATTTATTACCCCGTCCCTTTGGGCACCTACTTTAAGACTGCCATCAGGCAGGGTCAATCTCGTGATCTCATTACTCTTTCCCTCATTGCAGTACTATGTATGGCTTATAGTTTTAGTCAGGTTCCACTTCCAGGACATATCCTTGATGACAAACCACCCAACACCACCCACAGATGGGTCAGTTGCCCCCACACACACACACTGGCACTGACACCAGCTTCTAGCCTCCCTCCCCTGCACACACCTATGCCTCACATTACCCTTCACCCACCCACGCACCATCACACACAGTGGCTGGTTCTGGGAGTTTATTAATTAGATACACACAAACACTCACAATCACTGGGCTGGACACAGTGTGTGTCGGGGCGGGGGGGGGGGGGGCAGATGACTCTTACCAGCTGGATGAACCTGACTTGGCCAGTAGAAAATGGTGGGGACCAGACTACCTATACATTATTAGTAGGTCAGCCTACATGACACTGGCTATCGTGAGATGGTAATCTGTGTCATAGCTACACGATCTTTGGAAAGCTTGCCGACATTATTTAGGGTTCTTTCAGCTTTAATTGCTCCAAAACTAACCAATTTACATTTGATAAATGACGGGCATAATGAATATTAGGTTATAATGGTCAACCTGATACATTTATCTAAAAAATGAGGAAACAATTTGAAAGCCATCGGACTATGCAACTTTAACAAAATATGTGATATTTAAATTTCAGTGAATATAGTCTGGGATTTAACAACAATGACCAGAGTTGCCACCAGTTTATATTAGATGGGGCTACTGGACTGGAAGGCAGGTCCCTGTCTACAATATCATTGTGGGTGGCCTTTCCCGTATAGACGGGCCCTACCGGGAGGGGAATACCCGTGGTGTCTGTCTCATTCGTCCTGCTGTGTGGATTGAGGGTAGGGTGGGCGGGGGGCGGGGGGGGGGGTGACATATCAAGCGCCACCACCCGGTCAGGTTGGCGGCACTGCTATTATCATCTGTATTAAGGCGGGGACCAGACTGTCACCTTTATTTATGGAAAGTAGCATCCGGTTCTTCACGACCTCCCGGCATGCTGCGCATCCGGGTGCGTATATGCGCGCATGCGTATGTGTGTGCACGTGGGTAGACGAGAGAGGGAGATGTATGAGGAGGAAGAAAGAGAGAAAGAGAGAGGGGGAGCGAGAGAAAGGTAAGAGGAAGAGCGAGGAGGGAGAGGAAGGTAAGAGAAATACAGGGAGGGAGAGGGAGAAAAAGAGAGGAGAGGGAGAGAAAGGTAAGAAAAAGAGAAGGGATGGAGAACAGGTAAGAGAAAGAGGGGATGGAGAGAAAGGTAAGAGAAAGAGAGGGGAGGGAGAAAAAACGTGACAGAAAGAGAGTGAAGGAAAGAATAGTGAGAGAATGAGAGGAAGGAAGAGAGGGAAGGGAGAGAAAGGTAAGAGGAAAATAGGGGAAGGAGGGAAAGGTGAGAGAAAGAGAGGGAGGCAGAGAAAGAGAGGGAGGCAGAGAAAGAGAGGGAGGCAGAGAAAGGTGAGAGAAAGAGAGGGACACAAAGGAAGATGATAGGAAGCGAGGGAGGACGAGGAAAGTAAAAGAAAGTAAGGGAGAGGCGACGATGGGTAGAGGCGGGGAGAGTCTGTAGCTTGAGTGAAGGATCGATCTAATCTAAACAAATAGGATCTCTAGAACCGACCCTAGCCACCGCCTTCTGCTCGTATACCTCTCCACTATAGTATCCTCTAGGTTGGCCATTTAACGGACTCTGGTAGTTTAGCAGTCTCCGGGGACTGGCTGTGGTGTATGACCCCCTGCCTGTACTTCGCCTTGTCCGCCTCTCTCCGCCCCAACTCCCTACTACCGCCAACTCTTCTCACTCTCCTCACCCTGGAGTGCAGGCTGTAAACTTTCAGCACGCCGGAGGTGCCATCTGTCCATACCCACCCATGGCAGACTCCTCTCCCCCTCCCCCCTTACTCCCCTTCTCTCATCCCACACACTCGGTTAGATCGCAACGGGTCTCAATGCGGGACTGTTTCTGGTGCCACCACCACACCCACTCTCCCCCCTCACCGCCCCTCCCTCCCTGCCTCCCAACACCCCTATCCTCCTCGTCCTCTCCCTCTCCCTCCCCTTCTCCCTATCCCTCTCCATCTCCCATTCCCCCTCCCTCTCCCTCTCTCTCCCCCTCTCTCCATCCCTTCTCCCCCCTCTCCCACTCCCTCCCTCTCCCACTCCCTCCCTCTCCCCTTCTCCCCCTCATATCCCCCTCCTCAACCCCCTCCACTCGCTCTCCCCTCCCTCTCCCATCTACCGTCGTCCCTCCCCGCTCTTCCTCCCCTACCGCCCCACCCCCAGACATCAGGGTACTGTGCAGACCGGTTTCACTGCAACGCCCCCTTGTGGGCTCAATTGAGATGCCCTGGGGACTGGGTTTACCAGCAATTTCCTTCCAAGCCAAGTTGGTAAGGACCTTCGTGAAGGTGGTCTTAAACCCAAGAGATGATTGGGATAGCCATAACCAAAACAACAAATACAAAGAAGTAGATTTTAAATTTCAAATTTCAAATTTCAAATCAAGGCCCCAAACGCTCAACTTAAGTTGAAGTTGCCAAGCATTTCTATCAGAGCAGAATCTTTCTGGCAAATGGTCGGTTTATATGACTTGCCCCGCCCTCTCCAGTTTACTCTTACTAGTCTTAGTGCAACCATCATCCCTGAAATTTCGACTACTAACCCGGCCTCCCACTCACTACCAATGAACATAAAGTCTTTCTAATATTTAATTCTGAGTAATTATTTTGTGAGAATTTAGTCATGTCATTTATATTGTTCTTTTCCAAAATATCTTACTATAATACCATGTCTTAAAAAAATAGAAATAATTCAGCAAAGCACAATCATAAAAATATTAACTTCTTGAGACGTTACCCTTTACGTCACAGCCAAAATTAATAAATTACATAGACACAAACAAACCAAGTGGAATAGATGAAATACCAACCAAAATACTGAAAGAGGCACTCCAAGCCATCCCGGCCACTATAGTAGACCTATTCAACATCTCCTTTGAGCAGGGTTTTTGATCTCAGCCTGGAAAATGGCAACCATCACCCCCATTCACAAAAGTGGAGACAAACAAAACATGGGAAACTACAGGCCAATATCAATTCTTCAAACCCCAGGCAAGCTCATTGAAAAAGTGTTACATAAACACATAAATGAACACCTGGACAAAAACGATATACTAAACGAAAGACAAGGCGGCTTCAGGAAACTGCGCTCCACATCAAAAACAATAGCTAACCTAACAAATGACATACTGGCATCAATGAACCAAAAACAATTAGTTGGAGCAGCCTTCAATTGACTTCAGCATAGCATTTGACACAGTAGACCATAAAATACTACTGGAAAAACTAAAAACCATGGGCATAACATCCAATACTATGGATTGGATAAAATGCTACTTTAGCAACAGGCAACAGAAAACTAAAATAAAGAATACACTATCAGACAACCAACCTGTCAAATGTGGTGTACCCCAAGGGTCAGTATTAGGGCCACTACTCTTTATAATCTATATAAACGATCTAGAAAAATTATTGCAAACTGAATGCCTCCAACTATATGCAGATGACACAGTCATATATGCAAATGGCACCACAGAAGAGGAGGTAATAACTCAACTAAATAAACTCCTACTAAAACTAGACGAGTGGTGTGAGTCCACCAAAATAACCATCAACATAAGCAAATCAAAAACAGTACTCTTCTTGCATAAACAAATGCCAGAAAGAAAATTACACTGCAAGTTAGGAAACCAAACATTAGAAAATGTAGACCATTACAAATACCTAGGCCTTGAGTTTGACAGCCAACTAAACTTCAACATATGTATAAAAAAAATTATCCAAAAAGTAAACCACAAACTGTGGCTATTTGCAAAGCTATGAGACTACATGACACAAGAAATGTCAATAAAAATCTTCAAGGGCATGGTGCTCCCCTATTTTGACTATGGAGATGTAAACTACATGGGTGCGAGAAAAGAACTACTAAAAAAAACTGCAATGGTGTGGAATTCCCAAACGGTAAAGGAATGACAAGTTCCTGACCTAAAAACTTACAAAAAATATTTGTGCAAAATAATGCTAGGAAACCCCCACTAAGCTGCACTTCAAAGGGGCATGTGATATGTCACGGCCCACCAATGGGATGCCCAATGGAAGGTAACCATGCCAAAAGTAGCCAGATAACACAACACACAGCTACATACAAGCCTATGATATGTAAATAGGAGTAGGCTAGTCTAGTAATAAGATTAGACAAAAATAAAATAAATATATGCCAAGAAAATCCATAAAAACTAACATAGGCTACTAACCATACCAACCAATTATCTATCTGCTACTGAAATGCAGGCAATCAAATACCTTATCAGCATGTACGGGGTGGTAAGATAAAACCAAGACTACATCTGGCCAGCATTGAAAACAAGCCTGGGTACCCACGCTTATATGCTATGGACAGTATAAATACAGGCTCAATAAAAAAAATTTTTTAAATGAATATCGTTACTAGAAATAATAATCGCTTGGACTAAAAAGTTTTATTTAATTTATTTAATCATGTTGGTCATTTATTTTGGTTACGTTTAGTTCATAGCAACTATGCTACTTTATCTGTTCGATCTTGATTTAATTCTACTTGATTCTAAAGCATTTTTCACATTAGCGTGGTTTTGTTCTGTGTATATGTGTCACCATACTGTGCATTAATAAACTTTTAAATAAAGACATCAAAATATAGGTATGCTCTATGGACTGTTATGATTTCTGCGCAATCTGGTACTTTTTCTTCGAATGAAAAGATTGCAGGTCTGTGATACTCTAAAGGCGACTGTAGTTACAGACGACTATTATGTATGTGCTTCCACTTCAACAAGTCGGGACACAAGTTAGTTGGGTGAGCGAACTCTGCTACCTGCTAAAACTTAGTAAAAGGCCTTTCTGTTTATCAAAGTCAAAGTTGTGGGTGAGTGACGGCAGATAGGGAGGCGTGTGTGCGCACACAAACTGGTGTTCTCTGTAGCGGAGTGGTTAGAATGTCTCACTTTTTTCCAGATCAGACTGATCTAGATCTGAAGGTGGGTGGTTCGATTCCCTGTGCCCCCACCTCTGCCAATTTGGATTTCAGCTACTGTGTATAACTTACAGTGTCATCAAAGGCCAGTTGCTGTCATAACATGTCTATGTGGTGTGGGAGGTTAAATTGTAGACTCGGGCTTTCTATCGACAAACTGTCTAATGGTGAAAACAAGTCTATTCAGACTTATCCATGATAGGCAGTATAAATCTTCAAGAACCCCCCCCTCCCCCCCAACAACAAAAAAAACCACAACAATATTTGCATAATGCATTATATACTCCATGAAAAATACTGATTAAACTATATATGCGGTAAGGAGACTATGCTGAAATTATTAGCACACTAAGCTATATTCAGTAATGACATTGTTGAGATTACTAGTCCACTAAGGTATATGCAGTAAGGGAACTATGCTGACATTATGAGTCCATCAAGCTAAATCCAGTAAGGAGACTGTTGATACTACTAGTACAGTATGCTAATGCAGTACGGATACTATGCTGATGTTACTAGTCCACTAATCTATATGTAATTAGGATGTTATGCTGATGCTACAGTAAACTATATGTAGTGAGGAGACGATGCTGACCTTATTGGTCCACTAAGCTATATGCAGCTTGGCGACTATACGGGAAGTAATAGTGCCTTATGCTACGGGTAGTGTAGAAGTACTACTAGAACTATGCTATATTCGGTAACCAAATAGTAGACTACACAGTGAAACCCGATTTAATGTGAAATCGGATATAACACGATGATTCATTGGAGCCAAACTATTTTAATTCAAAGGTAATTTAGTAAACTGAACCCTGATTTAACGCGACCCTGCTGTTTTCCCGAGGATATTGTGTGGACCCCAAGGATCGCGTTATAATGGGGTTTCACATTATGCGATTATCTTATTATTAACGTTCATAACAACGGAAATATCTTATATAAAGTCACCTGCCAGGTCGGACCATTTAGAACTGGAAGGGTTTATGGGTGAGAGGACAGTATCAATATTCGTAACCTACCGCGATCACTATGACGATAGGGGGCATATATATACCAAGGGAGGCACAACTCACCTGAAAGAAACAAGATGGATAGCATTAATATTGTTAATATAATGTATTTTTAAGATTAAAGACAATACTTTTGATGGTGATGTTATTAGTGTTGGGTTAGTGATTATATTAATATTTGCACACTTTGACGTCCCATGAGCCTACTTCCATACTTCACACTTCCATATGGCCGTGCGTAGAGTTAGTTACTAGTTCTCATTAATTAATCCCTATGGTAAGGCCCTGTCACACTACGACGTATGCCGGCGGCGTTTGTGTAACGTGGTGCAATAATTTGAAAAACGTTATAGGTCGAGATAAGCCTACCTTTTTGCACTGCGGGAGGTCCCAGCGGCGTATGAAGTGTATGAGTAACCTATGCGTAACCTACCCATAGCCTATGGCGGCGTATTCAAAGCCTAAGACGACCTATGCGTGGCGTACTGTGATATGTGTTGACAGTTACAATTAACAGGTCAAGCGTATACGTAACCTACGCCGACCTATGGCCAACCTATGCCTAGCGTAACGACTTATGAGCAGCGTGTGCACAACCTACATGGAACCTATGCGTAGCATGTGCAAAGCGTGTGATGACATTTGTTATCGCCATTGGGTCACATGCTCGGTCACCACAGGGGTATAAATACCCTGGAGAATTTGGTTTCTCCACACTCTTCCACCATTCCACCTAAGAGGAACACCACTACTGCTGCTGCTGCTACACCAGCCTCCAAGGTGGCTCTCTTACCAGACGGGATGGCCGAATGAGTTAGAGCGTCCGTCTCCACCTCTGGCCTCTCCTCTGCCAAGAGAAGGAGGGCCAAGAAAAGCGACTGTTTTCTGTCGCTGTTCGAGGAGGATCAGATGCTCGACTTCCTGCAGGAGAATCCAGTCATCTGGAATGTCAAGATGACAGACTACCGCTGCTCGGACAGGAAGGGGAAGATGTGGGAGGACCAGGCGATGCTGCTGGGGAGGACATCCGTCCATCTCCAGAAGTGGTTCAAGTCGCTCCGGGTCACCAACACGTACGTGCCTGCACACAAAAAAAGAGCGGGCACGGACCGCCCAAACTGACTGAGAGGGAGCAGTGGATCATGCAGAAGTTTGGTTTCCTGTGGTCCATCGTCCATCACCGGCCGGAGCCCTGCAGAACTGTAAGTACATAATCTTTTATCCTTCTGACTAGTGTGGGCGTTAAGATTCTCGTAAAACCCCTATTATTCTGGAGAAGTTGACAAAGCGATATATGTTATTTCCGTAATTAAATCTTGATAAATCAAGTTAATTGTTTAATGTTATATATTTGTTGTTCTTTATTGTTGACTTGTTGTGTTGTTATCGTTATATCGAGAAGTCAACAATCGATATATGTTATTTACTTAATGAATCTTGATAAATCAATTTAATCATTTATCGTTAAATATTTGCGCTTTATTGTTGACTTGTGTTGTTGTTTACATCTTTTGTGGAAACATTGATTTGCATTCATGTTACTTATGTTATTTTATTATTTTGTCTTGCAGGTGGCCGCTGACATAGAGGCTGCGCAGCGCAATGTCGGACTCGAGGAGAATGTCGGCGCAGATCTGGACGAGGGGATGGAGGAGGACCTTACCGCCACTCCTCCCGCTCCAGTCCGAGAGCGGGGAAGGGGAAGCGGTCAGCCCCAGACGACACGAACCTCCTCGCTGCCATCCAGAAGAGGTTCAACCAGTCTGGGGACATGCTGAAGGTGATGCAGCCGCCCCCTACACCGGCGATGACGCAGTGTGCCGCGTTTGCAAACTATGTCCGTGATATGCTCATGACGATGCCGGAGGAGCGGTTTGTGGAGACACGGGCGGCGATCAACCGGATCTTGTCGCAGGGGTTGGAGGCGGATTGCCAACGTCAACAAGGCCTTCAGGCTCCTGTGGCTGCGGCGGCTCATGTGGCTGCACCGACTCCTGTGGCTGCACCGGCTCCTGTGGCTGCACTGGCTCCTGTGGTTTGCGCGCCATCAACAAGTCACTTATACCAGCCTCAACCCGACCAGTTTACTCACCAGCCACCACCGGCATCACCCTGGGCGTCGCAGACACAGGAGTATGTTCAGCAGTATATGGCGCAGCCGCGTCTTCAGCCTCTGCCTCTGCCTCTGTCTCAACCTCTGCCTCAATCTCTGCCTCAACCTCTGCCTCAACCTCTGTGCATACAGCCGCTCCACATTCGTCATGAGCCGGTCCTGCCTCAGCCTCAGGTGGCGCAACGGCAGGATTAGTTGCCAGCCCAGCTGGTGTGGCCACTGTCGGTGTGGGCTGGCCGTCGACTTCCGGTGACGGTGCCGTGGCGAGTTCCACTCCGACACGAGTCGCCTCCGCCGGCATACGCTACCACGATAGGTCGTAGTGTGACAGGCCCTGTAGGTCGTTGACCTGTTGCTGTCCCGAATAGTCTGGGTCTGGCAATCTCTGTTGTCTGTCTGTCGAGCTCTCCCGTTCTCCCTCTCTCGCTCTCTCCCTCTCTCCCTCTCTCTCCCTCTCTCTCCCTCTCTCTCCCACTCTCTCCTCTCTCCATATCTTCCCTCTTTCACTCGTTCTCTCCATCTCTCGCCCTCTCTCCCTGCCCCCTCTTTCTCTATTGTTCTCTCTCCCCCCCCCCTCAGCATTCGCTCTCTTCCCACTCTCTTCTCTCTCCACTCTCGTCTCTCCTCTCCCCATCTCTCGCCTCTTTCCCTCCCTCCTTCCCTCCTTCACTCGCCTCCCTCCCCTTTTGCTCTCTCACTATCTCCATCCCTCCATCTCTCTCTCCACCCTCCATCCGTCCCTCCATCCCTTGCTCTCTGTCTGTCTTGCTCTCTCCCTCCAGCTCTCTTCCTTGCTCTCTCTCCCTCCCTTTCTCTTGGTCTCACTCTCGCTCTCCCTTCCTCGCTCTCTCCCACTTCTCTCTCATCTCACGCCCTCGCTCGATCCCTCTCCCTCGCTGTCTTGGTCTTGCCATCTCCCTCTCTCCCTCGCTCTCTATCTTTCTCTCGGTCTCGCTTTCGGTAGTTAGAACTTGCGTTCTCGTTTGTATTCGATTGTCTGCTCGCTCGAGCGCGCACCCCCCCCCCCCTACACACACGCACATACACACACTGACATACACACTGACAGGCATGCACACGCACTGTTTTCTCCACAGACTCATTCCTGCTGCCGCGCTGGTTGGCGTCTCATGTTTCTTCGCATTTCACCGCTCAGCTTCAAGTTGCCTTGTGGATACCCAACATGAAGTGAAACTAGAAATGGGATATACCCAGCTCTAGGCGTGTGTCCCTCTCAGATTTAAGCTCGAGCATCGACTTCAACACACCCTGTCCGTTTAACAGGCAGTGTGCGTTGCTACTCACAAGATGTGTTCTTATCACTGCCATCAGAGTGCACATTAATGATAGAAATCCTCTATGCGACCTTTGCCAGGTGCACAGTGAGCTGCTACCCGCACCATTATTTCTGACACAGGGTGGATGGGGTTGGCGGTGGAAAGCGTCTATAACAGACTAACATTCCCTTTACCACCACATTGGTATTGTGGTGCCCTCAATATTGGCCGAGTCCAAGACCCAGCACCCCAGTGCATCCCCACGGCCATGTGTTTGGTGATGTACTTCAGTTCTACACTTCTATATCAGTAGACACACCGTTCTGTGTAACCATGGACGTTAACTGTACGCGCACACACCACTGAATGGAAAGCGTTAGTGGTAGCATATCTGCAGGGTGTTAATTCTTGGGCAATGTTCTTTTCACCTAAATCTACAAATATCAATAACAATTGAATTTCCTTCGTAGATCGTAATTACTTCATTGTTTTTCTTGTTGTTCTTCACAATATTTATCAAGCGAATCTTTTATTTTTTGGAATTATTTGTTTCAGAGAAAATTAACAAAGATATGGATAAGGATTGGTTTGCTCAGTATGACAATGTTACTGAGTGAGATACCTGGTGTCATGAGCCCGGTCTTCCAGTGAGGCAGCACTATGAAGTCACCAAGAATACGCTGTCATGAGCCCGATCCCGTCGTATGACCTTAGGTGGTCTAGGACATAAATCCCCAACAAACTATAATGTTCTCTCTTTGTTGTCTTCTTCGTCCTCTCTTCCTCCTCTTCTTCCTTGTCTTCTTCCTGCTCTTCCACTTCTTCCTTATCATCCTCTTCTTCCAGTTCTCCTTTTTCTCAGGCAACAATTTTGTTTCGGGATTCATTTGTTCTGGAACAAAAGACAAACACAACACAACAGCAGCGTCTTATGTAACTCTGGTGAACACTATTTTCAACATCTAAATGTGTTGGTAGTTTTGTTAGTAACACTAGCTGCCAGGGTCTAGGAGTATGCACCCCGCTAGTGGGCGTTCAGTTAGGCCTGCATTGTTACCCGGACAAACCCTTCTGAACCCAACTGACCGCACACAGCTGACGGATGTTGCAATTACAAGCCTGCCGAGCGCCTCCCCAGGCACCCCAGTCCCCTCCCCCCTAGACCCCAGACCCCCGCGCACAGACCTCGCCTAATGGACAATTGATGTGCGCCCCGCCAAACGGGAACTATGTGTGTGCTCGTGTATACATGTTTATTAACACAAATAGTTGCTTAGGGTAAATAATATGTATTCACTGAATACGTTTTTTAATGTCTTCCAGCTAAGTAAAAGTGTTGATATTTACACAAACTAGATACAGAGGGTTTGCCTTTTTTTATAAGTAAAAAAAAGCAATTCTTTTATTCATTAAGCAGGGGAAATTTCAATCGCAGACGATTGGTTTTCATTATGCGACAGCTCCTTTCCCTATCATAGTAATGCCGACTGCCAGGCTATGTAATGACAGGTATTCATTTTTATGTCATTTGTTTTACTCGGCTGGAGTCTGAAACCAGCATTTGAATCCCACAACCTGTCAAAGTGGGCACTCAATTCATTCAGCCATCCCATCACTTGGCATGCCTTAACAACTGTTACTGTCATACTCAGCAGGTGGCTTAATGATATTCACATTGAATCAGCTGATAATAAAAAAGGTATTGGTAGCTATTACAAGTCACTTATTTCAATTTCAATTCACTTAATTCGATGTCAGTCAATTGATGAATGGCATTGCTTTTTATTGTGGCACGATGTCCTGCCATAATATAGATAAAGATACACACGCATACTTCAGGGATGAATGATCTCTATGTTTTTTTTTGCTTTCCATGACTTTAACTAACTTGAGATACCATGACGGAGTCAAACCAATGACATACACATTTATACTTGTTCCTAGCCTGACATTTAGCATTACTAGAATAGAATAAGGAGAAGTGGAATGAGGAAGACCAATTGTCCATGATTGAAATTGTCCCTGTTTAGTCATCGCCCCCCCCCCCCACCCCCTAGTGCAAGCCGTGTTAAGTGTGTATCCAGGAAGCGCTGCTGACCTTCGAGGTGAGCCTTTAAGCGGATGCATGATGAGTTCTGTGCGGCTTTATTTCAATATATTCGATTGGTCAGATCAGACAAATCAAACAAAATACACCACCTTAGGAATGTGACTGATGCAGTTAGAATTTAGATATGAGAGCCTGACCTGACGTTCCGGGAAATGACAACCTGTCATCCCAGTGCCAGTGTTCTGACTAGCGTGACACACACACAATGTTGGTCCTCCTTTGGTGGTTTCGCTGCCCCATGGCAGGTTAGTAAGGGGCATGTCCTAGTTTTGAACACTAACATAATGCAGTGGAATCCTATGGTGAGTACGGTCAGTACCCTAGACGAGAGCAATGTCCAAGGTCCAAGGAGACGGTGAAAGTCCTAAGATAGGATGGCCGAATGAGTGAGCGTCTGCCTCCTATTTTAGTAGCTTGTGGGATTGGAACCCTGGCCGAGTAAAACCGATGACTTAAAAATGTATACTTGTTGCTACCTATCCTGGCGTTTGGCATTACTAGGATAGGACAAGGGGAAGTGGAATGAAAAAGACCAATTGTCCACAATTGAAATGTCCCCTGCATAATCAACTAATTTACATAAAAATAAGCGATGTAGCATGTGTGCATTTGGGGCAACTTACCCTTCTGTGAACAGTTCTCTCCGCAAATGCAGTGAAATGTGATACCACTGTTACTAACACTGCAGTTATGTATTTTCAAACGAAACCGTGCACCTAACAGGCCAATCACAGAAGCGGCCCCCCTCCGATTTATGCCGTGCGGGAATATTATACCGGAACAAACCTGTCTGGGGACAATAATATACTGCAATGTGGCTGCCCTGGTGCGGTATTAAATTGCCTCCTCCAGAATAAGGCGGCCCCCTATGGATGGATCGAAGGCAAAGGCTAATGCTCATTTCAAATCACTCAGGCCAACCACAAAGACTCATAATGTCTAGAAGTATGTACAATCACGCCATAGTGCTACACCACCATCTCGACCCAGCCAGGCTACCTTAATTTAGATGTTATGTGATGGCTGAATGCGTAGTGTGCTGGCTTCCCATGCATGTCATGAGAGCAGTCCCCAACCAAGTCAAACGAAAGACTTACAGAATTGATACTTGTCACTACCTTTCTTGACACTTTATATTACAAAGACAAGGAAGGGAAAATGTGACTGAGTGGGATATGGCATTCAGGGCAGAAAACACTGCAATCACAATTAGTGCACACAGTCACAAGTCGGTACCCGTCCTGATATGACCTCAGCTGTTGCCAGAACATAAAACTCAAAATAAACAAAACTAACTATGATTTAGCGTGGAAATATAGCAGGGAACCAGAGACAACATCATACCTTCGTTAGTTTATCCCGGTGTAATATTGTTATGGATGGGAGTGACGTGGGACGAGGGGGGGGGGCTATGCTAGGGAAAATATTACACCTGTGTAATATAATTATACATTCCATATATATGTAAACTAAACAAATTGATAAATGTGGCTCTGGTGGTAGAGTGATAGTGACAATGTTGTTGCTGTTGTTGTTGCCGGATGAGGTGGTATTTGTAGCGGTATTAACATTGGCAGAGCTACGGTGGTGACAGCATTGTTACAGGTGGTTGGGCTGCCACTTTGATGTGGTGTTGGTGACGGTGTTAAAATCGGCTATGTTAGTGCTGCTGGTGGTTTTGTTGCTGGTGATGTTGGTTGTATTGCTGGTAGTGCTGCTGGTTGATGGTGTTATTGGTTGAATTAAGGTTAATGATGGTGCTCATCATTTGGGTCAATGGCGAACAGTTATGGTGAACCCTGGTGGTGCCGGTGGCACTATTATTGCTAACGGTGCTTGTAAAGTATTCATTGATGGTGGTTGAAGTAGTTTATGAATGCTGTTAACAGTAGACCATTTCCATCGCTAACCCACCTTCTGACCTCAGTGGAGGAATTATTATTGTGGATAGCAGCTCACAATGCAGCAGTCTCCGTTGAAAATGTGTGATAGAAGATTCTCACCACCACCATGCCCTGTGACAACAGTGACTGACAATAACTAATTGTAAAATATTCCCATTTACGGCATCGGGGGGAATGCAAATGTTCTATTACTAAACAGGTGTACGTGACCAAGCGCATATATGTATATAAGTGCTGGTGCTGCATGAGTGGGATGTAAATAGACATAGTAGTGCTGGCAGGGCTGTGTGTAACCGCACTCAGGGCCTACCCCCTCCCCCTCTGCTGGGTAGGATCACCACACTCAGGGTCAAGGTTGGTGGTGGCCAGGGGGCCACACAGCTTGGTGATGGTGGGCAGATCACTGGTAGCCGTGTAACGAAAACAGAAATTGAATGCATATATAATACACGATGTCCTGGAAAAATCCTGGAAAAGTCATAGGAAAGTCATGGAAAAATCCTGGAATTCCGATCTTCTCTTTCTTCTCTTCTTTTCTCTTCTCTTCTCTTTTATTTTCTTCTATAACGAAGCACACACTCGTCACGCATGAGACGACGAACATTGGTATATTGGTCTCTATTGGTAAGTGCACAACATGTTGGCGTGTGTCGATAAGCTGTCTGGCAGATAGCATTACTCCATTACAGTCAGTTGATCTGGCCGGGTGAGTAGACACGCCCCCCGTGCGTGCAGGCATGCGCGTGTTTGGGCGCGTTCCCCCCAAACACATCGCTATAATGAAATAGACAGATGAGAATGACCTACCTCGGACCCCGTTAACAACACCCACAATCTCCCCCCACCCCCACCATACCCCCAGCCCTACTCCTCTCATCGAGCACAAATCGTACATTCATGTCACTATGACTGCAACCATCTTTTAATTAAATTTGTATTGGTTTAATACGAATTAAATTAGAGGACACATACACTATATTCAAAGAAGAAAATAGAGGGAGACAAATGAGTTGTTGGTTTGTTTATGGAACCTCCTCTTGGGCGTGTGCCTGCTTGGGGGCTTGTAGGCCTGGCTTCTACCCACCCACGGGTGTAGATATCGATACCTGGGGTAGATTACACCAACACATCAGCCATGTGGACCTCGTGTGTCTAGCCATGAACTTCTCGCGTGAAATAACTGCGTTTTTTTGTTGTACATTATTAGTTGATTAAGCAGGGGAAATTTTAATCGCCGACAGTTGGTCTTTCTCATTCCACTGCGCCTTGCCCTATCCTAGTAATGCCAAATGCCAAGATAGATAGCGACAAGTATACATTTTAAAGTTGTTGGTTTGGCTCGACCTCGGGTTCGAACCTGGAGTTTCTAATTCCACGACCTACCAAAGCAGAAGGCAGGTGCTCAACTTATTTGACCATCACGTCGGGCAAATTGAAATCATTGACATTGACTTATTTCGCTAAGTTAATATTTAAAACAAAATTAGTGACTAGAAGTATAGAAGTGCACGCATGCGCAAAGTGAATGGCCGAGTACCATATTGCTAATGCAACTTTGTTAGTACGGTACGTTGCGGTGGTTGTGTTGCTAGCTTTCTGGTAGTTTCAGCCATTTTCCTATGTCAAGCATGGGCTGTGCTTAAATGTCACCACGTGTTCCTTGGACAGAGGCCTAGCTTCCATATATATGATCCATGCAAGTATGCAGCCGCGTACCATCTGATATTACAATGGTTTTATTTAATGAAAATATATGAAGTTTTATAACGTTTTATTCTAGCGTGTGCTGAATTTAGGCTCGACTGGGCTGCAAGGAAGATTGACTAGACTGAATTCAAGTTCGACTAGACTGAATTCAGGCTCAACTTGGCATCGATTGGGTTTTGGTCAAATATTCAGTATGCTGATGTCAGGCCGAACTGTGCTTAACTGAAACTGGACTGCAAACTGCATAACTTAGACACCTTCTCTAATCATTATGGATCCCTACTTAGTATACTTAAATACTATGCTGAGTAACTTATGTCGGATTTTTTCTTTTCTTCAAAGGTTGCCAAAGGCATACCTTTGAACGATAAATAAAATAAAAGTGTTTTCGAATAGACAATCCTTTCCCTCCTATCACCATAAGGTACCATACACACATACATACACACACGCATGGAGAGACAGGCAGGCAGACCCAGACGCACAACCAGACAAACAAGCAGACACACAGACAATCAGATGCAAATACAGACATCATCATCATTATCATCATGCGACAAAGACTGCTTTCATTACTTGACTGCCGCTCTCCATTTAGCTCTCCACTGTGAGAGTTGCGTCCATGAGTCAGTCTTAATGTCTCTCAGCTTCAGGTTTCTCTTGATGGTATCCTTGAACTGGAGACGAGGGCGCCCTCTCTTTCTGTAACCAGAAGACAGTTGAGAATAGAGGATCTGCTTTGGTAGCCTGTCTGATGACATCCTCATGAGGTGTCCAGTCCACCGGAGATTCTTTTTGATCAGAAGATCTTCCATAGAGGGCAGCCCCGTCCGTTCGGGTATTTCCTTATTTGTCACTTTGTCCTTCCAGGTTATCCTCATGATTGAATGCAGATGTCGCATCATGAAGACTTCAGCAAAGCCTTTGACACTGTAGACCACAGCATATTAATAAGAAAATTAAACAACATTGGGACCAGACGGGATGGCCGAATGAGTTAGAGCGTCAGTCTCCCGTGCTGGTAGATCGTGGGGTCGTGGGTTTGAGTCCCGGTCGAGTCAAACCAATGACTTTAAAATTGATACTTGTCGCTTCCTAGCCAGGCGCTCGGCATTATTAGGATAGGGCAAGGACTGGTGTGCTCAGTGTCAGGATAATGTGACTGAGTGGGATACCAGGTCATGGTGCCGGCGGCCTGGTTTCCCAGTGGGACAGCACTATAAAGTCGACATGAGTGCGCACTGTCACAAGTCGGTACCCGTCCTGATATGACCTTAGATGTTGCTAGGACGTAAAACAACAACAAACAAACAAACAAACCAGTGCACTGTCATCTGCGAATAGTAGCTCTCACCAGTATCCGAGTAGTCTTGGTCTTCGCTCTGAAGTGTGCAATATTGAATAGGTCAGCGCTCTGTCTGGACTGTATATAGATGCCATCCCCCATGTCTCGGAAAGCCTCATCGAGCATTGCTGATAGGAAGATGGAGAAGAGCGTGGGGGCCAGTACACAACCTTGTTTGACCCCCATTGGTAACCCCAAACGATTCTGAGACTTCCCCTCCAACACAAACGTTCGCCATCATTCCTGTATGTATAGCCTCGATCATAGTTGTGAACTTCTCTGGGCATCCATACTTCTTCAGTAGCTGCCATAGCCCGGTCCTCCCGACTGTATCAAATGCCTTAGTGAAATCGACAAATACCATGTACAATGGTCGGTCCTGCTCAATGCACTTTTCTTGTAGCTGTCGGAGACAAAATATCATATCCACGCTGCTCCGGTTACCTCTGAAGCCATACTGTGACTCCGGAACTACATCAGGTGTTATGTGAATAGATAGTCTGTTGAGGAGGATCCTGGCGAAGATCTTGCCTGCTATGGAAAGAAGAGAGATTCCTCTATAGTTCCCACAGTCTGTTCGATCACCTTTCTTGTAGATGGTTACAATGCTGGCATCCTTCCATGCTTGGGGTACAGAACCCTCCTCCCAGGCATTGGTGATTAGTTGGTGCAGTCTGTTGAACAGATTGTCTCCTCCGTGCTTCCATACTTCAGCACAGAATTCCATCACCCCCAGGTGCTTTGCTATCTTTCAGGCTGGCGATTGCTCTAGACATCTCATCCATGGTTGGAATCTCATTGAGGCATGTTTTGGTAATGCGCTGCTGGATGTTGTCCAGAGCTTCGTGATCTATGTCACCAGGGACATTGAGTAGCTTCTGGAAGTGTTCACTCCATCTTGCCACAACTCTCTTGCTGTCAGAAAAGGTCTCCATTCCATCTGTTGATTTCAGGTGAACAGGTCCCTTCTTCACGGGTCCCCACACTTCCTTCAGTCCACTGTAGAAGCCCTTCATGTTGTTTCTGTCTGCAGCTCCTCTGCCTTCATTTCCCACCAGTCTGACTTCAATGCATGGGTGCATTTTTGTAGCAATCTGCAGGCATCTTTGTATGCTGCAGTGGTGGATCTAGTGTTCCTGGTCTGCAACACTCTCTGGTGGGCTTGGTCTCTTCTGCTCATAAGATTCTGTAGCTCCTGTTGTTGGGGTCGAACCAGTCCTGGTGTTTTCTGTCTGGCTTACCGAGATATGTTTTAGCTGTGTTGTATGCAACCTGCTGCAAAGCTGCCCATTCCTCGTCTGGTATTGGGCTTTCCTTCTCCTCCCATTGTGCGAGAGTGCTGTCCATCTCCCGCTCGAAGCTCTCCTTCTGACTGATGGTACTTAATTTTGCTGTGTTGAGCTTTGTCAGTTTATTTGTCCCTTGCCTTTTGTGCTTTTGTCGTATTCTGAATGCCACTTTTGACCTTAGCATCTGGTGATCGGTCCAGCAGTTAACTCGATGCATGGCTCAAGTACTGTGGATGTCCATCTTATCCCGACACCTTGTGATGATGAAGTCGATCATATGCCAGTGTCTGGAATGAGGATGCATCCAAGATGTCTTGCATTCATCCTTCTGCTTGAACATGGTGTTTGTCACCATCAGTTCGAACTCAGAGCGCAAAACCAGTAGGAGCTCGCCATTGGAGTTGCGTTTCCCATTTTCCATGTTTGCCCATGACCAAGGGCCACTTGTCATTGTCTCTTCCTATCCTTGCATTGAAGTCAGCTGTAGCTTATCAGTGCGAGGGATGTCACTCAGCATACTTGCCAGCTGGTTGTAGAAGGCCTCCTTGTTATCATCTGGGTTTGTCATTATTGGAGCATACACACTGATAATTGTAGCAAAGTTGTCCTTGCTCAAAGGTAGTCTCATCATGATTCTGTCACTTACTGGCCGTGGCATTTCTGTCAGCTTTGTGACGATGTCCTTTTTGATAGCAAAGCCCACTCCGGCCTCCCTTCCCTCTCCTTCGGGTTTGCCACTCCAGAAGAAAGAGTATTCCAGGTCATTGAGACTACCAGACTCTTGAGAACCTTGTTTTGCATAGGGTGGCGATGTCGATGTTGTATTTTGCTAGTTCCATTGCTACTAGTGCCGTACCTCTTTCTGGTTGGTCAGCTGCTTCCATTGAGCAATTGTCAGTAATTGTGTTGTGTTGCGTTGTGTTCCTCCTAGCTGATTTTCTGCTGTCAAAGGAAGATGAGCTCGAGCAGCACGATCCTTGGTAACTCGGGCGACGACCGAGCCGGTATGGTGTTTTGTGCGGTTGTACATTTCATGAAAGCTGCATGCAAAAGTGTTGAAGTGCTGCTGGCTTTTGCACTCTCTCGGGGAGCAAATAGAGGTTTCACACCGGCAAGAACATGTCAAAACAAGCGCAAAACTATTTGTCCCTGCACTGGCTGGTCGTGAGATGTTGGGAGTTCCATACATCAACCGCCCTTAATGCTGCCACAGTGACATGGTTTTCTGTTTAGGGTTTGCTCCGTTAGCCTTTGGTTCTGTCAAGAACCTGTACCACAAGGCAGTGGTTTACAACTCTGCAGGGCAGGAGCGTCAAACTCCCTGAGGTATTGCTGTACCTGCAATACCTGCATACAGACAAGCAGATGCAAATACAGACAAGCAGACGCAAATACAGACAAAGAGACGCAAAGACAGACAAGCAGACACAGACAAACACATACTGATACACAAACACACAGACACACATAGACAAGAAGCTACACATACATTCAGACACATAGACAGACATACAGACAATCGGACGCAAAGACAGACAAGCAGACACAAGGACAGACAAGCAGATGCAAGGATAGACAAGCAGACACAAGGATAGACAAGCTGACACAGACAGAGACATACGGACACACAGACAGACAAGCAGATGCAAAGACAGACAAGCAGACACAGACATACACATACATACACATACTGACACATATAGATGCACAGATAGACAAGCATACACACAGACAGACAGACAAACATAAACATACAAGCAGACGCAAAGACAGATAAGCAGACACATACTGACACACATACGGACATGCATGCAGACACAGACAGACAAACATAGACAAACATGCAGACACACAGACAGACAACCATACACAGACAGGCAGGCAGAGATGACAGACAAGCATATATACAGACAGACATACATACACACAACATGCCGCATACACACAGTGCGTCTAACCTACCACCGGAAGTGTCTATCTCAGAGGTGCAATGGTGTGTGCGCCGTGGACAGCGCGAATAAAGCATCCTCGTGGTGTACACCTGGGGTCATCACTTGTTCTCACCTGGTCCTCCTCCCTCGGGCTATTCGCCGCACATTGCGAGCACTCACAGTCCGACTAAACTGAATTATTCCGTCTTTAGCAGGCGCAGTGTGTGCGCCGGAGGGGATTAGCTACAGCCCACGGGGGTACTGATTGTATTGGCCGCCCCCTTAAGGTCCCCGCTTGATTAATTGCGTGTATTTGCATGCTGCGTCCTTAAGTGGAAGGCACACCGATTAACTTGGGGTGGGGTGAGGGACATATAAACAAATCCGGGAATCCTAATAGGATTGGTCAAGGACCTACTATGGAGGGAAATACAATTGGAATGTATTTCGCATGAAACCTTTTTCGTGAAAATGCAGCTGAACTGCCAATCTGAGTCCCTCCTGATATGAGATTAGGTGTTGCCAGGACCTAAAACCTCAAACAAACCAATCCAATCTGAGTATATTTCACCAGACCTGGTTAATGCCAACTATAACTTAGAAGTTCTTGTGTACGTCTCTAGGTTTCTCGGTTGCTTACCAGTGTAACGCGATGGTTGTCTCAGCTGCTTGTTCTGATTTGTTTGTTGGAGGTTTACGTCCTGGCAACACCTAATGTCATATCACGACGGGTACCAACTTCTGACAGTGCGCACTCATGGCGACTTTATAGTGTTACACTGGGAGACCAGGGAACCAGCACCATGACCTGATATCCCACTCAGTCTCGGTCTCCGATTCCTGTCTGCCTGTTCAGCAGGTTTGTCCATTGATCATTCATATACGATTGATGTCACAATTAATCATCATTTTATATCAGCATCGACTTAAATATGTATGTTCCTCCTACATGGTTCCTCCTACATGTGGTGACCCATGTCGACTAAAGTTGTGAAATATCGTGTACCATTTTCCCAAAGAAGTATGGTATTTTGGGCCCACTCACATACTACCACAATGTAGGTAATAATTGGAAAAGGGTTAATTTAAACCCAAGGAGCAGGGTAATACGGCTAATCTTCAGATATGCAGGGTGCGCTCACATCGCAGTGCAGTAGGTGGTGTCAGTTTAGAACCATAACACTAAAATAAAATTGTTTAAAAAGCTAAAAGAATTCATTTAGTGAAACGAGGCATATTCGACCTAGGTGGTGTCAGTTTAGAACCATAACACTAAAATAAAATTGTTTAAAAAGCTCAAAGAATTCATTTAGTGAAACGAGGCATATTCGACCTAGAAGCAGAAATTGGAATGAAGTGCAAATATGGAAATCTCAATCTGGTGGTGCGTCGCCGGTGGCACCATTGTTGGACACCAGCGTCATTTGCTGCCTAGATTGCATGCCACATAACGTGCCATATTTGGCTGCTGCTCGCCTGGTTGCCGACTGGCAGCAAGTTCCAAATTAAAACAGCACTCGTCTCTCTATTCGCAGCCGACAATTTGTCATTCAGGTTTCACTTTCAATTTGAATCACCCAATTGGGGGTAGGGGCAGTGGTTGTGGTGGTGGTGGTGGTGGTGGAGAGGTAGTGGGAGTTGGGGTGGGGGGTGGTAGTGGTGGTGGAGATGTAGTGGTAGTTATGGTGGGGTAGTAGTGGTGGTAGTGGTGGAGCGGTAGTTGGAGTTAGAGTGAGGGGTGGTAGTGGTGGTGGAGATGTAGTGGTAGTTATGGTGGGGGTAGTAATGGTGGTAGTGGTGGAGAGGTAGTGGGAGTTAGGGTGGGGGGTGGTAGTGGTGGTGGAGATGTATGAGTAGTTATGGTGGGGTAGTAATGGTGGATGTGGTGGAGAAGTAGTGGGTGCTAGGGTGGGGGGTGGTAGTGGTGGTGGAGATGTAGTGGTAGTTATGGTGGGGGTAGTAATGGTGGTAGTGGTGGAGAGGTATTGGGAGTTAGGGTGGTTGTGGTGGTGGAGGTGTAGTGGTAGTTATGGTGGGGGTAGTTATGGTGGGGTAGTAGTGGTGGTAGTGGTGGAGAGGTAGTGGGAGTTAGGGTGGGGGTGGTAGTGGTGGTGGAGCTGTAGTGGTAGTTATGGTGGGGGTAGTAGTGGTGGTAGTGGTGGAGAGGTAGAGGGAGTTAGGGTGGGGTGGTAGTGGTGGTGGAGATGTAGTGGTAGTTATGGTGGTGGTGGTAGTGGTGGAGAGGTAGTGGGAGTTAGCATGGGGGGGGGGTGGTAGTTGTGGTGGAGATGTAGTAGGAGTTATGGTGGGGGTAGTAGTGGTGGTAGTTAGTGGTGGAGAGGTAGTGGGAGTTAGGGTGCCTCTAATCATAAATAAATAAATAGCAAATCAAATTAAAAGTTAAAACTCACATAATCTGACACCCTCTAACTTATAAATGGTAGAAGAAATTGCAATTTTATTGGATGCACTCTGGCAGTTTAGGTGTGCAAAATGCCTGCCCCTCCCCACCTAAACTGCCAGAGTGCATCCAATAAAATAGACCTTATAAAAATACACCTAAAAAATTAAGATCTTGATGTACTAACACTGTCAGAAGCATGGTTTACTGACAAACACCAAAACAACATCCGCAACATATATTGATATAGGCTTGTACATAATGATAGACAACAAAATAATATAAGAAATCATACAAAAAAAGGAGGCAGTGTTGCCATATATTGCAAAACCACCAAAAACCTAGATCCTGAGGCTCTGAAAGCAGCAAACCTCTCAAATGAACACACTGAACTACTAGACCAGACGGGATGGCCGAATGAGTTAGAGCGTCTGTCTCCCATGTTGGTAGATCATGGGGTCATGGGTTCGAACCCTGGTTGAGTCAAACCCATGACTTTAACATTGATACTTGTTGCTTCCTAGCCTGGTACTCGGCATTATTAGGATAGGACAAGGACTGATTGGCTCTGTGTCATGAAAATGTGACTGAGTGGGATATCAGGAAATGGTGCTGGCGGCCTGGTATTCCAGTGGGCAGCACTATAAAGTCATTGTCACAAGTCGGTACCCATCCTGATATGACCTTAGATGTTGCTAGGATGTAAAACAACAACAAACACTGAACTACTATGGTGCCTAATAAAAAATGAGAAGCAGTCAAACATAGCCATAGCGAACCTCTATAGACCACCATCAGGAGACAGATGTGTGCCCTGAAGCTCTAGACAAAAGATTAAATACAGTACGAAAAATAACGGACCTCATAAACAGCATAGGCACAAACAAAGCAAGTGGGATAGATTGAATCCCCACCAAAATACTGAAGGATGCACTCCAAACCATCCATGACACAATGATGGACCTCTGCAACATCTCCTTTGACCAGGGAAAATTCATCAAAGGCTGGAAGATGGCAACTATTACCCCCATCTTCAAAGGTGGTGACAAGCAAAACATGGGGAACTATAGACCAATATCAATTCTGCAAACCCCAGGCAAGCTCATTGAAAATCTTTTCCACAAGCACATAAATGAAGACCTGGAAAAAAACAATATACTAAACAAAAGACAAGGAGGTTTTTAGGAAACTGCACTCCACATAAAAAACAATAGCCAACCTAACAAACGACATACTGGCCTCAATGAACCAAAAACATTTAGTTGGAGCAGCTTTCATTGATTTCAGCAAAGCTTTTGACACTGTAGACCACAGTATATTACTGCAAAAGCTAAATCACATGGGCATCCAATCTAACTATATAAATTGGATAAAATGCTACCTGAAAGACAGACAACAAAACTAAAGTAAACAATACACTATCAGACCACCAACCTGTCACGTGTGGTGTACCCCAAGGATCAGTCCTGGGACTACTGCTCTTTATAATCTACATAAATGACCTAGAAAACTGGCTTGAAACAGAGCACCTCCAGCTGTATGCAGATGACGCTGTCATATATGCAGAAGTAAGCACAGAAAAAGAGGTAATAACAAAACTAAACAAGCTCCTACGAAAACTAGATGACTGGTGTGAGTCAAGTAAAATAACCATAAATGCAAACAAATCCAAAACAGTCCTTTGCTCGCATAAAATAATGCCAGAAAGCAACCTACACTGCAAGATAGGGAACCAAACACTAGAAAAAGTAAGCCAATATAAATACCTAGGCCTAGAGCTGGCCAACCAGCTAAACTATCACCTATGTATAACAAAAATCATCCAACAAATAAACCAGAAACTATGGTTATTTGCAAAGCTAAGAAACTACATCCCAAGAGATGTCAATAAAAGTCTTCAAGGGAATGGTGCTCCCCTACTTCGACTATGGGGATGTAATCTTCATGGGTGCCAAACACGAACTACTAAAAAAACTGCAAATTGCAAAACAGAGCCCTAAAGACCTGCCTTATGGTGGACAAACTGTACCCAACCTACGACATACACAAAAAAAACCAAAGTAAAATTATTAGAGAACAGGAGAGTTATACACCTAACAAGACTGGCATTTGGGTATATTCGAGAAAAAAGGTACCTAACCCAGCTGCAAAGGAACACCATAGCAAACAATGCATGAATACTAACACAAACCAGAAGTCACATCAAAGCACATGAAAGAAGTACACTAGAAGTGGCTGCCAAAGTCAGAAACGCCCAAACGGTGATGGAAAGACAAATTCCTGACCTAAAAACATATTAAAAAATATCTGTGCACGGTAAAACCAGGAAACCACCACTGAGCTGTGTCCAGGCGGTGCATTTGATATGTCACTGCCCGCCAGCGGGACAGCTCTTGGAAGGTGCCCAGGCCATAAAACTAAGCAGATATCAACAAAACCACACATCAATCACACACCAACCATCTATTGTGTACAGCCCTATAATATGTAAATAGAGTAGGCTAGTGTAGGGATAGAGTGGAAGGAAAACAATTATCAAGAAAAAAACAAAAAAAACAAACATAGAATTACTAACCACAAACAATATAAGAAAATAAAACTGAAAACTGCCCAGCATTGAAAACAAGCCCGATTATCCGGGCTTATATGTTATGGACAGCATAGACACCCCATTACAAAATATATATATCAGGATGGGTACTCACTAGTGACAGTGCACACTCATGGTGACTTTATAGTGCTGCCCCACTAAGAGACCAGGACAACCAACACCATGACACGATATTATCCTGATGCTGTGCTAACCAGTCCTTGTCCAGTACCAATTTATAAGTCATTTGGTTCACTCGGCTGGGATTCAAACTCCTGACTTTCCACACAGGAAGCCTCCGCTCTATCGATTCCGACTTGTGATAGTGCACACTCGTGGTGACATAGTGCTGCCCCACTGGGAGACCAGGCCACTGGTACCATAACACAATTTCACACTATTTAGAGTCACATTATCCTGACACTGAACTAGCCAGTCCTTGCCCTATCCCAGTAATGCTGAATTCCAGGCACGCTAGCAACACTTATCAATTTTGTACATCATTGATTTGAATCGGCTGTTTCGAACTCCCGACCTTGCACACGGGAATCCTGCGCTCTTACCGATTAGGCCACCGCGTATGGTAGTGAACCCAGCAGAATTAATGACAACTGAATAGACTGATTGGAAGTTGACCTCAAAAGGCGACAGAATACACCCACTATAAAATAAAGTGGCAAACAAAAGGCGAATATAGCCGCCATTCTAAACAATACTCACATAATGAGTTATACAGCACTAAAGCGAGACTTCACTTTACGAAAGTGGACATTGTCACAAGCTCCTCCCTACCCCAGACGTGTATACAATCACCACACCGACCGGCTTTTTATTCACAGCCGGCTCTCTGGCGGCTGGCTTCCGGTGGATGAATGCCGATGGGTCGGGCAGTGTGAGACAGCCATGGAAGCACTCAGAAAGGAAGGCATTCCCCGCCCAACTTTATAATCTCGCCTCAGAGAATCGCCCACACCCTGTCAATTTGCTGAAATATCCGGTTCTCTTATCGGCCAATATAACTTAACGGTGGCGACAGTTCTTGGGTGTCTTATCAGCGTGTGAGAACCTCATTCTGCAACCACCAATCCCCCCCCCCCCCCCCCCCCTCACTCGAGAGATTGGTGTGATGGGTTTCGATAGTAATAGTATCCATGACAATAATAGTAATAGTATCCCACCGCCCCCTCCCCTCCACCACCCAAGTCCTCCTCCACCATCCTCCATACCCAACATATGTATGACCCATTTAACTAGTGTATTGCATTTTGTTTTTTATGAAGATTATACATATATATGTGTGTAAAACAAATTGGAATGAAGGTAACACGCAGGCTCCCGAGTAGAGGTGGGGGAAGGGGTAGTTAAGGGTCTATTATCATCCATATATATGTGTGTATTTATATAATACAAGGCTACTTCTTTCAAGGTATACTAACATATTTATATATATATATATATATATATATATATCTAAGATATCCCATTTCTTTAAAAGCAGTATGATGTATAAGCATTATACAAGTATAATAAGGCCGGAAGCTTCCACCTGCTCCTCAGTCCTTACTCCTTCAGTCATCGACTGCTGGAGCTTGAACTGAGGCAACATCTAAGGTCAAATCAGGACAGGTATCGACTTGTGACAGTGCGCACTCATGGTGACTTTATAGTGCTGTCCCACTGGGAAATCAGGCTGCCAGCAACATGACAGTAGCAGTATAATGCTACTGAGCTAACCAGTCCTTGCACTATCCTAGCAATGTCGAGCACCAGACTACGTAGGAACAAGTATCAATTGTGAACTCAAAGACAGAATACTCTCGGCCTATCGGAGTGTAGTCGAACGCCGATCATGTTCCAGCCGCGATAGGCGTGTGTCGAAGATAAATATTCTGAACCGAGAACTATTCACCTGTGTTTTCTGGCTATATATGGTGCTAGCTTCGGTCACCTTACCAGGTTCGCGGAATCTGTGTCCTCAGTGAATGAGTTCTAGTGAACTGTTGGTCAATGTATGTGCATAACAATATTAAATAAATACACTATAACTGAGACAATGCAATTCTACTGCTGATCTATATTCGCATAATGAATTTTGCATCACACACACACGCACGCACGCACGCACGCACGCACGCACGCACGCACGCACGCACGCACGCGCACACGCACGCACGCACACACACACGCGCACACGCACGCACGCACACACACACATATACATACATACATATAATATACATACATACATACACCTAAGTTATTATTCCAATTCTTTAAAAACTGGCTCTTACTTCAAAACAAGTACCTGTACAGCCTTGCCCATAGGGGCCACACCCTGAGTGCACCTCGCCCCCCTCCCCTCCCTGAGTGAGGTACATCTTATAGAAAGGGAGGGACACTGTTTGCCTGCTCATCACGAGCAAATATCAAACAGCTTAGAAGCCCAGAGACTCCTAGCATTTCGCCAGCAAGGTGACATCAATCGCCTCCAGCGTAGTCAGAACAGTACTGCTCGCAGAGTAATACTACTCGGAAATAGGATCCTGTGACACCAGTTCTTCAGTAATTGCATTGGTTGCCAGTAAAATAGTGTATTGACTTTACTATTTTACTAACTGCAGATACAGTCATGAAGAACCATCGTAAAGCTTCTATCCCTCAGTAATCTCTCAGGTCATCCAGTCAGATATTATTACTTGTCCCTGTGTCTAGACTCAAATCATGTGGCAGTGCGGCAGGTGGCAACTTCATGGAATAAGTTGCCAGAGGAGCAACATTGCTGAACATTTAAAAATGAGACAGGGTGGCCGAATGAGTTGAATAACCAATCCCGTTTTGGTAGATCGTGGGATTCGAACCCACAGGTTTCGAACCCTAGTCGAGTCAACCCAATGACTTAAGAATTTGAATTAAATACTTCTCGCTCCCTAGCCAGCTGCTTAACATTATTAGGATAGGGCAAGGAGTGGTTGGCTCAGTGTCTGGATAATGTGAATGAGTGGGATATCAGGTCATGGTGCTAGTGGTCTGGTCTCCCAGTGGTGCAGCACTATCAAGTCGCCATGGGTGCCCACTGGACAAGTCGGTACGGTACCCCTTCTGATATGACCGTTGATGTTGCCAGGACATAAAGCTCCAACAACCAGCCAACATTGTATTATCTGAGAATGACGGTTTTTGTGTGTGTATAGTAAATGTACTTTATTCATGCATATGTCATTTCTCAGTACCATAGCACTGGTCTTCCGGCCATGGGTATTACAGTTATTTACACAATAGATGATTAAAATACACATGATACAATAAGTAAAAGGATATGAGGTATAGTACGTTAGAATTCTAACTTTACAAGGTTGTGAAGTTTGTTAAAGACTTAAAGTCAGTATAACCAGGTACATTTATGATATAATACCTGTTGATGAATGTAGCAAGTAAAAGGATATGGGTGTCAGCTTTAGAATGTTTGAGTCAGTAGATTGAGCTTACAATGATATTGACTTGGATATTGACTTTGGCTCACTGTGAAGGCACTATAGGTGAATTAGCTCATTGGTGAGTTAATACTGTCGCTGTGAAGGCACTATAGGTGAATTAGTTCATTGGTGAGTTAATGCTGTCGTTGTGAAGGCACTATAGGTGAATTAGTTCATTGGTGAGTTAATGCTGTCACTCACTGTGAATACACTATAGGTGAATTAGCTCATTGCTGAGTTAATGCTGTCACTGTGAAGGCACTATAGGTGAATTAGTTCATTGGTGAGTTAATGCTGTCGTTGTGAAGGCACTATAGGTGAATTAGTTCATTGGTGAGTTAATGCTGTCCTTGTGAAGGCACTATAGGTGAATTAGTTCATTGGTCAGTTAATGCTGTCACTGTGAAGGCACTATAGGTGAATTAGCTCATTGGTGAGTTAATGCTGTCACTGTGAAGGCACTATAGGTGAATTAGCTCATTGGTGAGTTAATGCACTCTCTTCTAGGCCTAGGTTATCCGCGTGGTTGTTATTTGGTGTGAAACTCCAATGTTGTGTGTTTCAAAATAAAAATATATACACATGTATACATACATGCGTACATACACATGCGTACATACATACACACATACACATATATACACATACACACATATGTACACACATGTATACACTCATACATGCATACACAATCCATACATGCACATACATAGTCGAATACATATAATATATACACATACACACATGTACACACATGTATACACTCATACATACACACAATGCATACACACACAATGCATCCACATGCATAGTCACATACATATATACACATATCTACATGTACATGCATACATACCCACATGCATACATGCCACTATGTTACATGAATAGATTACAATACATATTACGTACAGTAATTACATTTCATACAATACATACAGTACACATACATGCATACATACATACATACATACATACATACATACATACATACATACATACATACATACATACATACATACATATGCACATACATGCATACATACATATGCACATACATGCATATATATCCATCCTGCTCTTGTCTTCTGCCGTTGCCAAGTCTTTAACTCATGCAGTTTGGCTACATGCCCCACACCGCCACCATTTTGAGAAATGTGATTATAGTGACACATGCTGTTTTAGTTCTGAGACATCTTCTGAAACGGTTATGGCTCAGTTTTCCTATTAAAATAAAAATTAATATTCATGAATTATGCCGATGCTTTGTGCTCATCAGGCTAAAATCTTTAGAGACAAGCAGTTAATTAAATGTTCTCTTTGGATTGAATGATGCACTTTGATGACTTTTGGCTGTTGCTACACCTGGGTGGCCAGTGGCTACCATTAGTTAATTCCTGGCCAAACGTTGTGGCCGAATAGGTAAAGCACAGGCTTTCCATGCGGAAGGTCCGAATCCCAGCCAAGTCAACCCAATGACTTATAAAATTGATACTTGTCGCTACCTAGCCTAACACTCTGCATTAAAAGGACAGGACGAGGACTGGTTAGCTCAGTGTCAGGATATGCTGATTGTATCGGGTCAACGTGCTGGCAGCCTGGTCTCCCAGTGGGGCAGCACTGTACAGTCACCATGAGTGCATGCTCTCACAAGTCGGTACCCGTCATGATATGACCTTAAATGTTGCTAGGACATAACAAACAAACCAAAAAAAAACGACACTTGGTTCATCGATTGAGACTTAAACTGGTCTCAGTTTGTCAGAGAAACATAAAAGAGAAATTCCAGTCTGCATGACTAATTAATTAATGTACATTTCGTGGTATGTAAAATTGGCTGTGCTGCTCGCTGCCACTGTGTGCACCACGGAATCCCAACATTTCTAATCACACAAGGGTCCAGCAGGCAGCCCCGGCCGCAGCTATGCGGCTTTGAAGTGTGACTGCCTGTCTGTGTGTCTGTCTGCGGGGAAATGATCCGCTCTCGGTGCGTTGTAATGCCGAGGTAAGAAACTAGCCGAGTTAATTACTGGAGTGTGTGTGTGGGGTGGGGGTGTACCGGACCAGGGCTAGTCGCGGATGGAGTGCTGTTGGCTGCATGAGGAAACGTGGCGCTCGATTCAGTGGGTGAGTGTGGCTTGAGTTTGTATTATATTTTTGGTTGGCTATTGGTTGGAGGGGTTGTGGTGAGTGGGTGGGGTGGGGGATGTTGCGTGGCGTGCAACCCTTCCCCGGAAATGATGCAGTCATCAGGGCCGCGGTGCCAGTTTCAATGTGCAGCCCGGATGGAAGCTTCATATTACATCCGCATCCTCATTCACTTACTCATCCCCCCCTGCGCTCGCACCCCCACTCCTCCCCACCCGGCCCCCACTCCTGCCAACAACTGCCATGCCGTGAACCAACCCAACAAGTCGACAGCGGCTGACCCAACTCGACCTAACTTCTGTCGGTTAATTAACACTGCGCTATACTTAGTTAGCGTCAAATTTGCTGTTGTCGTTAGATTTGTTAATTAAGCAGGGGATATTTCAATCATGGACAATCAGTCTTCCTCATTTGACTGCCCTATCCTAGTGATGCCGCTTGCCAAGCTTGGTAGCGAAAAATATCAATTTTTAAGTAATTGGTTCAAAACCAGGGTTCAAATCCCATGGCATGGGGGATACGGGCAGCCAACTCATTCAGCCATCCCCTTTTAAGGCCACACAGAATATGAATTAAGAGCACCTCAACTAGTGGGATCTATTCTAAAGCACTGGACAATAAAGCACCATTATATCTTTGCACGACCCAGTTCACACAATTTGAAAGATGCGGGAATTTCATTTCCAAGAAAAAGCAACTATGAGCAGTTGAATTATGAAAACGTATAACATTTTTTTTCAACGGATGATACTTTTCTCACCTCCTCTGGCAACCTATTCCATGATTTGAGGAATGGGGGGATGGGACTGGGTGGGGAGGGTTAACTAAGTAACCGTTTAACTAACTAAGGAACTAACTAACTACGACATTCACTAATTAACTAACTAAGTGACTAAATAAGTAGCTAATTAATTAACTAACTAAGGGGTCCTTTACAATTGTCAACATTTTCACAAGCGTTCAAAACATAATATTTCACGATCGTCCCTCCCGCTGGCCCCACAAAGCGTACAATGAAAATCTTGATATTGACTCGTCTGCCTCTAAATGGCAAGAAGTGTGGGTTCGAAAACCTTAATTTGACCAACACTTTTATAAGTTTTAGCAATCGTACAGTGGGTCTTGAACCCTCCCCAACGTACGGTTTGTCTGATTATGAAGATGTTGATAATGGTGAAGGACCACTAACTACACTAAATTAAACTAAGCTTAGCTAATTAACTAACTAACTAACTAAGAATGCAGTAGATAGCTACAACAACTGAAAGTGACAAAAGATAGGGAACCACGAGACTATTACTGTCTAGCGGCGAAAACAAGTAACTAAACTTAAAGGGAGGAGATATTCGTCGCCGGGAAAACAAACAAACTCAGAATAGTTCAGATGTGTGCCACAGGGGTGGTACATGCTTAGTACTGAACTTTTCCACTTGGTGGTGTGCAGGAGAGTGACCTAGATTGTTGTGCCATTGGCTGGTTGAGTGGAGAGAAGGGAGGGTAATACTGAGGTATTTTCAATCTTCTTTAGAGTAGTGCAATGAGGAAATATATTTGCATAATATAAAATATATGTTAGTACAATTACATTGCATAATTCGATGAGAAACAGATATAGATGAAAAACGTTTTTTTGTTGATGAATGTAAAAAAGGTTCTGCTGTGGATGGGGTTTGAACCCACACCACCAAACAACTTCAGATTACAAGTCCAACACTCTAACCACTAGGCCACAGAGACCACACATAATTAGCAGTCTCACTTCAGGCTATTTGTGTATAGGACGTCACATATAAAAGGTATGTATGTATGTATGTATGTATGTATGTATGTATGTATGCATGCGCGCATGCGTGCATGTATGTGCGTGCGTGCGTGCATACGCAGGCAGGTACGTACATATGTATGCACACACGCACGCACGTGTGTGTGTGTGTGTGCGTGCTAGCAACATCTAAGGTCATATCAGGACAGGTACCGACTTGTGACAGTGCGCACTCATGGCAACTTTATCGTGCTGCCCCACTGGAATACCAGGCCATCAGCACCATGACCTGATATCCCACTCAGTCACATTATCCTGACACTGAGCCAACCAGTCCTTGTCCTATCCTAATAATGCCAAGCGCCAGACTAGGAAGCAACAAGTATCAATATTAAAGTCATTGGTTTGACTCGACCAGGATTCAAACTCACAACCCCACGATCTACCAACACGGGAGACGGACGCTCTAACTCGAACACATGTGCGCGCATACATACGTACGTACCTACCTACCTACATGCATGCATGCATGCGTGCGTGCGTACGTATGTACATACATACATACATACATACATACATACATACATACATACATACATACATACATACATACATACATACCTTTTATATACACAAATAGCCTGAAGTGAGACTGCTAATTATGTGTGGTCTCTGTGGCCTAGTGGTTAGAGTGTTGGACTTGTAATCTATACATACATACATACATACATACATACATTCATACATACATACATACATACATACATACATACATACATACATACATACATACATACATACATACATACATACATACATACATACATACATACATACATACATACATACATACATACATACCTTTTATATGTGACGTCCTATACACAAATAGCCTGAAGTGAGACTACTAATTATGTGTGGTCTCTGTGGCCTAGTGGTTAGAGTGTTGGACTTGTAATCTGAAGTTGTTTGGTGATGTGGGTTCAAACCCCATCCACAGCAGAACCTTTTTTACATTCATCAACAAACAAATGTTTTTCATCTATATCTGTTTCTCATTGAATTATGCAATGTAATTGTACTAACATATATTTTACATTACACAAATATATTTCCTGATTGAACTACTCTAAAGAAGATTGAAAATACCCCAGTTTTACTCTCCCTTATCTCCACTCACCCAGCCATTTTTAAAACAACAGCTGCCAGCTATTCCCAGCCTCAGAACTGACCCACTTCTGGTGGTGAAGTGGGTCCCCTACTCTCCCCACACATACTTGGTTCATTTAAACATAAAAACTAAACAAAGTTGTGCTTGGAGAGCATTTGTCGGAGTACGCGCAGTGTCCCAGCGAGCTATAGCTGGTCCCTTTAACTGTTATGGAAAACATAAATACACCATCACAAACAGAAAGAAAACAAAATCACAAAAAACTAACTAACTAACCAACCAACTAACAAACATAGCCTAACTAATTAACTAACCAACCAACTAACAAACATAGCCTGACTAACTAACTAACCAACCAACTAACAGACATAGCCTAACTAACTAACTAATTAACTAACTTTTTTTAAATTTATTAATTTTTTATTGACGAGGTATTTACTCTGCCCATAACGTATAAGCTCCTGTCAGGGTGCTTGTTCTCAACGCTGGACAGCTGTGGTGCTGTCTTGATCTGTTCCTTTGCCCAGGAGTGTTTACCTGTGTCTGCTCGGGTCAGCCTTCTGCAATTTTAGTTGTTAGTAATAGCCTATGTTAGTTTTTTTTGTAATTTTCCAGTTTTTTTTGTCTAGTCTGAGTAATGATACCTTAGCCTACTATGTACATCTACTTGGGTGACATGCAGGCTTGTGGGAGAGGATCCCGTTCCATTCAGATTTTTGTTATTTGTTACAGCATCCTTTCACCTAAACACTGTCCTTAGATAGTGCACTCGTGTGCTAGAACACACTCGGACCCTTTAGGACTGCGGCCAGGTGGGATGGCTGTGTTGCTTCCCTAGCCATTTTGTATTTCAGGGTGGATCAGTTGCAGGACCGTGGCCTGTCCACTTCTGTGATGGTTTGTGCCATTACACATACCCAGGTGGACTGCGCCATGTGGTGATAGCTTTCCTGATTTCCTTAATACTTAGGAGAGCTAATTTCCCTATTTTTTCTGTTTAGTGCCTACCACTTTTCCTGGCCTGTCTTTTGCTTTCTGTGCCAGTACACAGCAAGCATTCACGGCGCTCAGGGGCAGGTGCGGTTTTGTTGTGTTAGTAAGTAATTGTTTTCTTTAGGAATTTTTTGTAGTGGTCAGGGTTACGGATCGCCCGCAATTTTACATTTTGTTTATTCCAGGCATGTGCTGCCATGGTTAGTACACTTCTCTCATGTATTTTCATGTTGCTTCTTTCCGTTAGGAGTATTGGGGCCGCCATGTGTCTAGTGTCCCTGCGGGGGGCTACTGTGTAATCCGGTTTCGTGGTGTAGTGGTGTGCTAGTATTTTCAGGTGCATTTCTCTTCTGCTTCATAATAGTGTTGTTTTGCATTTTTTGTGTAGTTCTATCGTGGGATATCTTTTGTGTACTTGGAGGCATATTGTAAGGGCTTTATTTTGCATCACTTGTAGTTTGTTGAGTAGTTTGGTACTTCCCCCCATGTATACTACATCACCGTAGTCGAAGTAGGGAAGGATCATTCCTTTATATATTTTGATTGCCATGCTTTCAGTCATGTAGGACCTTAGTTTTGCCAGTAGCCATATTTTATGGTTTGCTTTTTTGATAGTGTTTGTTATGCAAAGGTCATAGTTTAAGTGCCTGTCCAGGTCCACTCCCAGATATCGGTAGTTGTCTACCTGTTCTAACTCGTTGCTTCCCAGGAGACATTTTATTTTGTTGTTACGGTTAGTCTGGTACCGAATAGCACCGTCTTTGATTTATTGCTATTTATAGTTATCTTATTTAGATGGCACCATTCTGTTAGTTTCATTAGTGTTTGATTTAGTTTTGTTTCGATCTCTTCAGATGTTTTGCCTGCAGTATATACCACAGTATCATCTGCATATAGTTGGATGTTTTCAGTGTCTAGCCAGTTGTTTAGATCATTTATATATGAGGAAGAGGAGTGGTCCCAGGACTGACCCTTGTGGTACGCCACAGTTTATTTTTTCCTCATTTGATATGGTTCCATTTATTGCTGTGCATTGTTTTCAGATTTTTAGGTAGCTTGTTACCCATTTTCCCGTTACTCCTGTTATTCCCATTTGGGATAGTTTGCTGATTAGGATAGTGTGGTCCACCGTGTCAAAGGCTTTGCTGAAGTCTATGAACGCTGCACCCACTAGGTTCTTTTTATTGATATTATTTGAGATATCGCTTATTAAGTTAGCAATTGTTTTAATTGTCGAGTGGTATTTTCTGAATCCGCCTTGTTTACTGTTTAGTATTTTGTGTTCGATCAGGTGGTCCATAATGTGCCTATGCATTATTTTCTCCATTAACTTCCCGGGCATTGGGAGTATTGAGATAGGTCTATAGTTTCCCAGGTCTTGTTTGTCCCCCCCTTTGTGGAGCGGGGTTACTTTGGCTAGCTTCCAGCAGTCTACATAGGTACCTTCTCTGAAAGATGTGTTGAATAGGCTACATAAGGCCTCTGGGATGCATCCTAATGCATCCTTCAGTACTATACTCGAGGTATATTCAATGCCTGATGGCTTATTGCAATCAACTGTTTTTATGAGATCACTTATTTCTTTTTTTGTGGTTACGCAATCCCCTATCACTACGTTTAGTTGTGGTGCTCTTGTGGCCCAGTTAGAGTTGAATTTTCTGGATAGTTTATTTCCTATGGTAGAAAAGTGTTTGTTCATTATGTTTGCTGTATCCTTGTTGCTGATTTCAATTCCCTCATTGTTGTATACGGTAATTGTATCTTTATTTTTGTTGTTTGGAATTAGGATCTTTACATTGTTCCAGAATTTATGTGAGTTTTTACCCCATTTTTGGTCTTGAGTGATAATAAATTTCCTTTTGGCCTTCCTCACTGATTTATGGCTTCGATTTCTTGCTTTATGGTACTGGGTCGTTCTCAGAAGCTGTGTACCACTTGAGGTAGTCTACTAGAAATGCATATTTCAAAGAAACCCTTTATTGGAGTGTCAATATTTAGATTTCATCAGTTAGCCAAATAATGTGGGAGATAGTTTAGATCAAAAGTAAATGTTAATATTGTGTATTATGTATCTTATTGGGATGGATGTAGCTAAATACATAGAAAATTACATCACTAATTGTCAACAGCATTGAAAATAAAGTGTCACAAACTTAATGAAAACCTCTGAACAACAGCTCATTTCACTTCAAATGGTCATATACAATGTCTTCATTAAGTTGAAGACATTTATTTCTAAAAAAAAATTTTTAATGATGAAATAGTTAACATTTTCTGGAGTCATTAACATCGTAACATTTCGTTTCCACTTGCAAATACTATGAAACTCTGTATCAAACACTGAGTACAGATACAGTACAGGAATTATTTTCACCATTTGACACTATGCATGGACCCAGGTATGGTATAGTAAAAGATAAATCCTGAAATTGCCCCTAAACATTGAAATTTGAGCCGAACATTTGTGTAAAATTGTTTGTTTCCACTTTTGATAATACTCTTAATCCGTTTACTTGCTAATATTTTCTTGCTTTTCTTATTAATATCACAAATAGACAAAACCATAGCAATGAGGGTTTCAAATTTATGATTACTCTGTTTATTAAGCAAGTGGCATGTGAAATGTCCTAAAAATGTCAAGTTTGTGTGGAAAATATTTGATTTTGGAGTCAGATTGGTTTCCATGCTCCATGCTATATTTATTGGGTGTGAGCAGCATTTGACCTTGACCTACTTAAAAATGCCAGAATATGTTTATTTTCAATTATTCAGATGCAAAAGGACATACACATTGAGGAAACTTGCTTATAGGACTTTGGCAGCATTTTGATTTTCTGGTACTGATGTCACCCTATTGGTACACAACTTCTGAGAACGACCCTACTCTTCTATGTGATGAAGTCTCCCACTTTCTTTAGCCATTTTACCTGCCTTATACTTGTCCATAATTGCGTTGATTAATTCTGGGGTTACCCATGGGTCCTGTTTTTTTTAAATTTTAAGTTTTTTTATTGGACAGGTAGTGTCGAGGTGACTTCTCACTTCCCCAATGATAGTGTTCCATTGGTCATTTACATCTGCATCAGGTGTTATTGGTAATTTCACAGTTTTTTCTAGGTGCGCTGCTAGTGCTTCCTTCGTGTAATTTTTGTACGATCTACCCATACGGAGAGTAGTTTTGTTTTTGGTTTTTATTTTCTTTCTAGTAATATATATCAATTCATGGTCACTAATGCCCCAGTTCCTAGTTCCTGAGGTGTGGGCATGATTTGAGTTTGTTATGATTAGGTCTATTATTGAGCTGTTTTCTCCAAGTCTGGTTAGTTCACTAATTTTTTTGCTGTAATCCTCTTCCTTTGAGTAAGTTCTGTAGTGAGTGTTTGTTCTTGTTGTTTGTTTTGTAGTTTATATTGAAGTCCCCTAATAGGAATATTTCAGCTTTTGTGAGTTTTGACACATTGTCTAGGGATGCTTCAAGTTGTGTGGTGAAATCCTCAATGTCCCCATTTGGCGGTCTGCATAGACTCCCTATGGCTATGTCTGCTTGTTTTTCATTTTTTATTAGTGTCCATACTAATTCAATATTTGTGTCAGATCTGTTTGCTTCTTGTAGAGTCTTATGTTCTGAGTTTAGGTTTTTTTTGCTGTATATTGCAACCCCTCCACCCCTTTTTTGTATTTCTGAACTGGTCAGTGTTTTTCTATCCTCTCTCACAAGTCTGTACCCATCTATTTCTAGAAGTTGGTCATTATGAAGTTCATGAAACCATGTCTCTGACAGCGTCAATACATCAAATTTACAGATATTTAAGTGTAACTAACCAACCAACTAACAAACATAGCCTAACTAACTAATTAACTAACCAACCAACTAACAGACATCGCCTAACTAACTAATTAACTAACCAACCAACTAACAAACATAGCCTAACTAACTAATTAACTAACCAACCAACTAACAGACATCGCCTAACTAACTAATTAACTAACCAACCAACTAACAGACATAGCCTAACTAACTAACTAATTAACTAACTAACCAACCAACTAAGAGACATAGCCTAACTAACTAACTAATTAACTAACTAACCAACCAACTAACAAACATTGCCTAACTAACTAATTAACTAACCAACCAACTAACAGACATAGCCTGCCTAACTAACTAATTAACTAACTAACCAACCAACTAACAAACATAGCCTAACTAACTTATTAACTAACCAACCAACCAACTAACAAAGATAGCCTGCCTAACTGACTAACTAACTAACCAACCAACTAACAGACATAGCCTAACTGACTAACTAATTAACTAACCAACCAACTAACAGACATAGCCTGCATAACTAATTAATTAACCACCCAACTAACAGACATAGCCTGCCTAACTAATTAACTAATCAACCAACTAACAGACATAGCCTGCCTAACTAACTAATTAACTAACTAACCAACCAACTAACAAACATAGCCTGCGTAACTAACTAATTAATTAACTAACTAACAAACATAGCCTAACTAACTAACTAATTAATGAACTAACCAACCAACTAACAAACATAGCCTGCATAACTAACTAACTAATTAACAAACTAACCAACCAACAAACATAACCTAACTAACTAATTAACTAACAAACAGCCTAACCTGCTAACTAACTAACAGTCCGTCTGGTTGAAGCCCCGCATTACTCTGGCGTTGCGTGATCACTGAGCTCCTTGCCGGGCGTCTTTGATATACGTGTATGTATCAAAGTGCGTGTGTGCCCACTTCATTGATGTCGCCTTCCTTGATACCGACCGACTCGGTACGAAGACGCTAGCCAGCTGTCTGGTGGCAGTGCTTCCCACATGGTTCGGCGGCCAGATTTACCCACACTTAGCACACCCACTCGCCCACCTGGCAGGCCTCCCGTGCGGGAGATCGGGAGTTCAATTCCTGGTTGAGTCAAATGAATGACTTACATAATTGATGCTTGTCGCTTCCTAGCTCGGCATTAATATGATAGGGAAAGGACTGGGTAACTTAGTCAGGATAATGTGACTGAGTCGGATATCGGGTTACAATCCTGGCAGCCTGATTTCCTAGTGGGGCAGCACTGTAATTGTGTTCTCTGTGGCGGAGTGGTTAGAGTGTCTGACTTTTTTCCCGGTCGAAGAAGTCTCGAGTCAATTGGCGCATGATTTCTAACTCCGACTGATTTTTATTTAATTTGTTGTTATTTAACATTTTATTTTGGTTAGGGGATCAGAACTGTCGTCCCATGGATGACTGAAAACTGTCATAGACCACTCACCTTGACCCATTGACCAGCAGACAGTCGCTGGTCACGTGGCTGCCTCCTCCAGCTAGAGAGCACCTTCTTCTGGCAGAATAATATTATATATATTATAAAATATATATATTATATACAGTGATTTCCCCAGTATTCCGAAAAAGGATGGCTGGAATTGGTAGAGCTGGTGGAAACTTATAAATCAACTTACAGTTACACTGCAAGCAAATGACGGGCCGCCAACCCTTGATATATAACTATCACTTGGTCCCGTGTTGGCCTACCGACATGAATGTAGAACATTCACCGGGTAAAGGAAGTATAAAACTTGCGTGTAAGTTTAAGGTGGCTGGGTAAATTCTACGGCTCCTTGCCCTATCCTAGTAATGCTGAGCACCAGGCTGGGTGTACTGACAAGTATAAATTGTAAAGTCATTGGTTCAACTGGGCCGCGTTCAGGGTATGTCTCCGAGTCGGCTCTGAAACATCTTTTTGCCTTATTTGCATTCATGGTACGCCTCGGAAACGTCTCACTTTTCAGGTGGGAGGTGAAAAGCGCCTTGAATTCAGTGGTTTCAGCCAATCAGAGCTGTTCTTTTCAATTGCAAATGGCTGGATCCTATAGAGGCCACCATTTTTTAGGAACCAGCCAGCTCAAGTCATTCAGACTAGCGTGACATCAGAATTTCTCGAAGGCACATCGGAGGCATACCTTGAACGCGGCCCTGGAGTGTTTCCACTTTGCTGAAATGAACTAATACAAAAATATCGCGTTTGAAGTAGCTCTTTCTCAGAAAACATACCATTATTTATTAATAGTGATGAAATAACATTCATTTTGTGATCTAGTATGACTTTTCTTTTTGGGGTAGTTTTTATTTGCAACCAGAATCCTTGTTTCTTGTACCAAGTCTCTAACCAGAGATTGTGGAGTATTCGACCAGTTCAGTTAGAACTTGCCTAAATCGAATTAACAGGGAATGAGAAAATACCTCATATTGTACCGGAAGTGGCCGTTGATGTTGCAGTAAAAAACCTTTCCATCCTGTCTTTTTGCTGACTTTCTTCCTAGGAACACACACATGCACACACAGAGACACACACAGATGCACACACAGACACACGCATGCACCCACAGAGACATACATACGAAAACGCCACCCTATTGGCCTCTGTTTACTATCAGCTCGATACCTTGTTTAAAGCTGCACAATTCGATTTAAGCACCGCATATTTAAAACCCCAAATACTTGCCTAAATTTGATATATCTGCCAAAATTAATTTGGCATGTTTTCTCTTCAAATATATCCAAAGCTAACTGTTTCACATAGAAATTACACCGAACTATAATGAATTAGATTACAACTGTAGTTGTCTGCACTAACCTCATGCAAGGAGCCATATAGACAGTAGGCGTGAACAGGGTGATGACATCAGGAAGCCTAGTTGACGTAATGGTTAGCACACTAGCTTGGAATGTAAGAGGTGTGGGTTCAAATCTGCTCTAGGTGCAATATTTCCCAATTTCACCACCCACCACAACATAACGATCAACTTAGTATATTTATCAAAAAAGGAAAAGATGGCAATAAACTGAAAAGCATGGGATTAGGTAATTATAAGGTCTTACATGATAAGAAGCACGTGATTTGGAGATTTGCTGGTCAGGCAGCTCCATCACTACTGGATGTTGAGTCAGTTGGCAAAGTGGAAAGGCGATCAGCGCATTTAACAGCAGGATTCCTTCATCGGTAAGCTATCCGCACTCAGCCTGCACACACGGGCACACACATTCACCCACCCACACTCTCACCTCACACACATTCATACCCACATCACACACGTCATCCAAGGTCTGGGAGTCATTGATTTCAGTGAATTGCAGAATGCTATTTTAGTTGCTTAAAAACCGACAACTGCTAAATTATTTGTTTCTGTGTAATTACAAATGTGGTGTTTATTGTGTTTAATTGTGGCTCATTGACAGATTGCTCTCAGGGTTTTCTTTCTCGTTCTTATTTTGGTCATGTTACTGCCCCGTTAAGTGAGTCGTCCCAACCATGATAACTGGGAATAAGTAAGGTGGTGTTGGTCATGTTACTGTCCCGTTAATTGAGTCGCCCCAACCACGATAATTGTGAATAAGTCTACTAAGGTGTTGTTGGTCATGTTGCTGCCCCGTTAAGTGAGATGCCCAAACCATGATAATTGGGAATAAGTAAGGTGGTGTTGGTCATGTTACTGCCCCATTAAGTGAGTCGCCCCAACCATGATAATTGTGAATAAGTAAAGTTGTGATGGTCATGTTACTGCCCTGTTTAGTGAGTCGGCCCAACCATGATAATTGTGAATAAGTAAGGTGGTGTTGGTCATGTTACTGCCCAGTCAGGTGAGTCCCCCCAACCATGATAATTGTGGATAAGAAAGGTGGTGTTGGTCATGTTACTGCCCCGTTAAATGAGTCGCCCCAACCATGATAATTGTGAATAACTAAGGTGGTGTTGGTCATGTTACTGCTCTGTTAAGTGAGTCGCGCCAACCATGATAATTGTGAATAAGTAAGGTGGTGTTGGTCATGTTACTGCCCCGTTAAGTGAGTCGCCCCAACCATGATAATTGTGAATAAGTAAAGTTATGTTCATCATGTTACACTGTTGTGTGCACGGAAGCATTCATGGTTTAAAGTATTGCATATGAGGGGAAAACAATTCAGAATTAGTTTAGATCGAGTAACATGACTTTGGCGGACCCGAAAGATCTACCACTTATTTATTTAAAACACAATTTCAAGCGAACTGGGCCGGGTGAGCGGGCTGCTCGCTGGAGCCGGCCCAAAGCTATGCATGCTTCAACCCGGACGAGTCATGCTCCAGGTCCCTCACACCAGCACCCTCTCTGCCCAGTATGGAGGAAATGTGGAAGATGGTAATAATACATACTAAAGTAGCACCAGAGCAGACATAAACAAACCATTCTATAATATGTGTGTAATGCTTACATACATAACCTAGTTCCCATATACTACTCACTACCACCTACCTGGTACTAAGTTGTCTTTTCCCTATACTACTTAGAGCGACAATGGTAAGGAATGAGGTTTATTTCAAACTCCAATCACACCAGGCTTGTGACCACTTGAGACACAAAAAAAACCCACATTATTCCAACCAAATCAAAAATGCGGGGGAGGGAATGTAGGCAACTGATCAGGGAAGGAAGACTGATTGGCGATTTGTTGGTGTTTGGTCTAGGACTGATTCACAACTGGTTTGCGACCTATTGGTGTTCGATTGCAAATCAGTCGTATGACCGATCGCCAACTGATTGCCAATTGATCACGAACCATGAAAATGATTGGCGATCTTCTGGCGACCATTTTGGTCGCCAGGAAGTTTTTGGTGCAACACCTTCAACCTCCTTGCGACAGATGTCTTGTCAGATCAGCCACCAGTGAGGACTAAATAGATACCTTTTTACGACCACCCGTTTTTTGTTTGTTTTGGTCACAAAGTGGTCTCAAGCTTGGTGTGACTGGGGTCTCAGAAGACATGAGATATTAGACGTGGAAATATAGGCCCTACATTTAGTGAAACGGAAAGTATATAGATAACCAACCACAGCTCATATTTCCAAATTTTGAAATGATTTCTTGTTTAATGTAAACCGGCTATGTTTTGTAAATATGTGCGTATTTATATGACAACATCTATGACCCCATCAGACTTGGTAGACCGGGGCTTTCTGACAGTGTGCCAAGCATGCTAGGGATAGAGCCCATGACTGATGTCCAAAGGAGTCTGGGTATTACCTGTAATCAGGCTTAGCAGGCGCCTTATCCAGCTACTTTGGTCGACTCCAGGTAACATCATCGCCCCATCTTTTTATTTTGTATTTATTATTTAGTAATCAACAACATGTTCCTATCTGGAACAAATTGTCTGTAGGCTTAACTGGATATGTCTGCATGAACTAAGCTATTATGTAAACTATTTCTTAATGAAGCAATATTAACGTTGCAGCGTCCGTTGGTTTAAACTTATTTAGTTATAATTTTAAGTTGAATAGTTATGGCACACTCAAGTTTAGTTCCGTATGACTAAGTTTGGATATATTTGAAGTGAAGGCATGCAGAATAATCTGTGCGTCCACACCAGTTGAAGCCCAGTGCAATATGCTATTGTAACAAGGTTATGTCAAAGCATCCAAGTTTTATAGTTCTTCAGGGGGAAACCGCAAAGAAATGATAAATGGTATAGTGTTGTGAATTAGTATTGTAGGGAGCATGAAGCACTATGCACACCACACACACACACATATATATATATATATTTTACCTCGGTACTAAGCCTCTGGCTGATCGTGGTCGAGGGAGAAGGAAGCAACATCCGGGTACAGCAATTAGCATATTCCGCTCATAACTGGAGGAACGTTACGAGCAGTACAGCAGTTTACCGAGGATTTACCTAGTTCTACTGTAAGTACCGATACATAAAGCGGAATAACTGTTTATGAACTTCCATAGCACATGCTTATCGACCTTTTATAAAGGTTTTTCTTACATTAAGTGTATTAAATGGCTGTGCTTTTTCGGTGCCGTAGTTACTGGAGGCATCCATTTTATTTTTGCCGCCCGTTGCCGAACGGAGAGACATGTTGGCAGGAGTCATTTCGTCGCTTAGATAGAGTTTATTTTTGCCGCCGTTGCCGAATGGAGAGACATGTTGACAGGAGTCATTTCGTCGCTACGTTAGTTTTTTCTTATGGCGTACCTCCGAGTTGCATAATATTTTCTCCAATCCGTTGGCACTGACGCCACGGGTGGGAGAAGTGTATGTAACAGAGAGTGTGGGCGGAATCTACACTGGTCCCGCCCCTCGTTTGGTTTCGGTTTGACTTGCTCGGCTGTTACACTTTCGATACACATTACCTTCTCACGCCTGGTGTAAAATTGGTGTAAATACAATTTTATTGCCCTTCTGTGTGCTTTGCACTATATGCGCTGTTCCACTGGTCCAGATGCACCTTGAGCATGTCCTAAAAACCTCCTTTTGGTTGTTTTACAGACGACTCAACATGGCCGCGAAGCGGGGTACCAAGGGTGTCCCACATACATTGAGCGAAGGAGACGCGACCCCTGGGCGCTCGTTAGCCGTGTCACGTGACCGCTCGCCTGAGGCAGGGCCCTCCCAAGTCGATGGGAATGAGCAAATGGTAAGACTCATCCGGGAGCAGTTACAACAGCTACTCCCTACGCCGCCCTCCAAGGCTTCGCCAAAAGCACACGCCTCTCTCTCGGAACAATCCGACTGGGAGGATCTGTCCAATCAACAAATGACAGACTCGGAGGTTGCGCTAGGAAAGAAAAGGAAACGACAAAAGAAATATTCATCCGGAGGGGATGAGTACTAGAAAGCCAGGAATAAGGTGAAAAAAGTCAAGAGGACAAAGAAAAAGTCCAAGTCGAAAAAGAAGAAAACAAAATCCTCTTCGATGGGAATGAGCAAATGGTAAGACTCATCCGGGAGCAGTTACAACAGCTACTCCCTACGCCGCCCTCCAAGGCTTCGCCAAAAGCACACGCCTCTCTCTCGGAACAATCCGACTGGGAGGATCTGTCCGATCAACAAACGACAGACTCGGAGGTTGCGCTAGGAAAGAAAAGGAAACGACAAAAGAAATATTCATCCGGAGGGGATGAGTATTAGAAAGCCAGGAATAAGGTGAAAAAAGTCAAGAGGACAAAGAAAAAGTCCAAGTCGAAAAAGAAGAAAACAAAATCCTCTTCTTCTGACTCTTCAGGGTCCACCACTACGGACTCTGATTCCGACGACCCACATGCCGGCACTTTTGCTGACATAACCGAAAAGGTAGCGAAGAAAATCAGGATCACCAAAAAGAGCAAGTTAAACACCTGCTCTCTACTGCGGAAAAACCTAAAGGGCCACTTTGATACTTTCAAACCGGCAGAAACTCTAACAAAGCTGGCGGAACAATACACCGGGATCAGAGGCATCCCAGAAGCGACCATAAAAGAAATGGACGACGACGTGACCATGAACGAGGATCGCAAAAGATTCGAGACCTGCCTACACACGGTCCACAAAGGAGTCTTAGTAGCACTCGCCACCATCATGCCGGTAGCTAACCGAATGATGACCGGAAACAAGTTCACCACCGTCACAGCGGACATGAACTCGGCTATTGCGGCGCTTACAGCGACCAGCAATTTCCTATCTTATCGACGATTTGAAAACGTGTACAAATCGGTCACCACCGATGCTGGAAAAGAAGTCGCCAGATCCAAAAAAGTTGTCGACAACGACGGAAAAGAGTACACGCTTTTCCTCGCACCCAAACCAATCAAGGGAAAACCACTTGATAACACCAAGATGTTTGGAGGACAACTCCAATATCTCTTCAAGCAAGTGGAGACCAAAGCCAAGCAGTCTAAACACCTTGATGGCAAGAAAGACACCAACACCTCTAAATTTAAAAAATCTAGATCGGATTTTCGGGGACGCCGAACTGGCCATTCGACATCCAGGTTCGGGAACAAGAACTACGGCTACCAGCCGAGAGGACGGGGCCAACGGAACCAATACGGGTGGAACGATGGCAAGCGGCCTTTCAGGAGAGACAACCCACCCCAGAAGCAGTTCCCCAAGCCAGCCAGCAAATAGAGTCTGCAACGCAAACCAGTGTAAGCAAATTTGTTGCCGGGAATGTGGTAAACAATTTCATTGAATGGGAACAAATCACAACAAACGACAAAGTCCTGGACATTGTTAGAGGGGTGCTTATCCCCTTTTTAGAAACCCCCATACAAAAGAGAATACCTTTTCCTTATCGCTTGTCATTAGAAGAACAACTAGCTTTAAACCAAGAAGTGGAAAAATTTGAAAATAAGGGTATTATTACACCGGTCCACCATGAGAATGGCAAATACATTTCTAACATATTCTCTAGACCCAAACCTAATGGAGAAATTAGGATGATTTTAGACTTAACTATCCTAAATAATTTGGTCGAATATAAACATTTTAAAATGTTTTCACTTGAAACAGCCCGGGATCTAGTAATGCCGGGGGCCTGGCTTGCCAGTGTGGATCTAAAAGATGCCTATTATACAATTCCAATTTTTGAAGGCCACAGGAAATTCCTACGGTTTATTTGGCGAGGGCAACTCTATGAGTTCACATGTTTACCCAATGGTTTGGCGTGCGCACCACGTCTATTCACAATGTTACTTAAACCAGTCTGCAGAGATGGCCAAAAATGGCCACGTCATGTTTCCTTATATTGACGACTCATTCATTCTAGCACGTACTGAGAACGATTGTAGTCTAGCAGTCAAAGACCTGTGCAATATTCTAACAAAATTAGGTTTCTATATTCACGATAAGAAATCCGTTCTAAAACCTACCACAAATTTAATTTTTTTTTGGTTTATGATAGACATGCAACAAATGACTATATCCTTAACTAACGATAAGATCCAAAAATTCAACACAACCACATCGGATTTGTTAAAGATCAAAAGACCAAAAATAAGACAAGTAGCAGTCCTCATTGGACTAATGGTAGCCTACGCACCAGCTATCTTATATGGCAAAGCACACATCAAATCACTTGAAATAGATAAGAATATTGCCCTGTCAAAAGCAAAAGGCAATTTCGAGAGTCTTATGACAATTTCCAAAGCGGGGCATGAAAACATCCACTGGTGGTTGCGACACATACATAATTCGAGCAACCCTATCCGCATGAATGAACCTAACACGACTGTTACGACTGATGCTTCGTTAGAAGGTTGGGGAGCCCATAAAGATAATCAAGCGACAGGGGGTCGATGGCTAGAAGATGAAATCGACGATCACATTAACGTCTTAGAGTTAAGAGCCATTTATTTGGGCCTAAGCAGCCTAGTAAAAATACAAAAACTCACTGTCCAAGTGTTAACCGATAATACCACGGCAATGGCATATATTAGAAACATGGGAGGGACAAAGTCCTCTGCTTGTAATACAATAGAAAAATTAATTTGGGATTGGGCTGAGAAACAAAATGTTTGGATAACAGTGGCACATATCCCAGGCTCCCAGAACACATTAGCCGACAACAAAAGCCGCCATTTCCATGATCACTTGGAATGGTCGCTAAGTATGAATATTTTTAACATAATCTGTCAGAAGTGGGGTACTCCAGAAGTAGACCTTTTTGCTTCCCGTAAGAACAAAAAACTTGATAAATATGTATCTTGGCATCCAGAACCACACGCTTGGCGAGTGGATGCGTTCTCTTTATTCTGGAATAACGCTTTTTATTATATCTTTCCACCGTTCAGCCTAATCAGCAGAGTAGTCAGAAAGATCAGAGGCGACAAGACACACGCAGTGTTAATAGTCCCAGACTGGAACACACAGCCTTGGAGAGCAGCAGTCGAGTGGGAAGCAAAAGACACTTTGTCATTCCCAAGAGGACCAATCAACCTTCAACACCAGGGCAAAGTCACAAATCAAGGGGACGTATCCACAACACCAATATTGGCATTCCTTTTCTAAGTAATTACTTACAACAATTTGGACTCGACAAAATTACCCAGGAGAGATTAATGTCGCATGCTTGGAGGCCAGGAACAGTAAAATTATACTCCTGCTATTTAAAGAAATGGGGCCTGCATTGTTTATTGCATAAAGTTAAACCGATGAAACCCTCCTTAGCCCAAGTAGGTAGATTCTTACGCACATTGGAAGATGAAGGACTCGGATATGGGGCCATTAATACTGCGAGGTGTGCTCTATCCGTCGTTCTGCCCAGAATTGACGGAAAAACTGTGGGAAAGAACAAGGTTATCCATTGGATTATGCGTTCTATTTATGAAAGAAATCCTCCCAAACCCAAATATAGCCGGTTTTGGGACGTTTCGATAGTATTCAAGCATTTCCAGTCATTGCCGGACAATAAGCATCTTTCAATCCAACAATTAGGATACAAGGTAGCAGTGTTGTTATTATTAGTAATGGGACATAGAGGCCAAACAATTGTCGCCCTGTCACTACAGGGCGTTGACATTGACAACACAGAGGCTACTTTTGACTTGGATAGATTACTTAAGTCAAATAGGACGGGCGATCCGCTCTCCTCCGTACATCTAACTAGTTTCCCACAAGATAGAAAATTATGTGTAGTTTCAGCCATTAGGGCATATATATCCAAGACTAAAGAAATACGGAATTCAAAACAGCTTTTGGTGAGCTTTATTAAGCCACACAAAGCCATCTCACGAGATACACTCGCAAGGTGGACGATCAAAGTGCTCAAGGCGGCCGGCATCGACACGGCTCGCTATGCTTCGCACTCTACACGAGGTGCGATGGTGTCTAAAGCACGAAAGTTGGGGATCTCAGTAAGGAGAATCCTCACACACGCCGGCTGGAAGACGGCAAAGTCGTTTGCAAAACATTATAATAAACGACTGGAACAGACAAGCGGGATTGCCACCCGCCTGCTCACCAACTAACAAGACCTGGTGAGATGTAAAATTTTGTTTACCTTACTACTGATACTTTTATGTTCATCAGATTTTTGAGGATAAAAATAAGGCTACATAAAGGTCTCCCTCGACCACGATCAGCCAGAGGCTTAGTACCGAGGTAAAATAGTATAGTTATATCCTTACCTGGTACAGATGATGGATAACTCTTGTTTTCCCGAGGTACAAGCCTCGGATGGTCGTGGGCTAGGGCCCACCCACCACACCCTACCACGACCATTACAATCGCTTTATCCTGATTAATTAGGTGAAGATTGCTGTACCCGGATGTTGCTTCCTTCTCCCTAGCCCACGACCATCCGAGGCTTGTACCTCGGGAAAACAAGAGTTATCCATCATCTGTACCAGGTAAGATTTGTATAACTATACTATATATATATATATATATATATATATGTATATATATATATATATATATATATATGTGATGTATAACGCATTATACGAGTATAAATGCAAGGGGAGCATATACTGTATATATATCTATCCCTCCTTGGTGCATTGGTGGTGCCCTCCCCCCAGCTGTCGGGGTAATTGGTGGGCAGGGCCCCCCTCGCACCACACACCCTGGAGAACTGGAGGGAGGAATTCGCCGTGACGGGTCCAGCTCCCGCTCCTGCCCCGTCGCCCCGCTCCCACACCAGTCCAGTTTCGTTCATAGCACAATACACTGCCAATCACTCACTGTTCCCTTTGCGGAAATCAACACAATCCAGAGGAACTTGAATTGTGTGCGCGAAACCAGATTGATAGTGCTGGGGCAGACATGGTCATTACACGGGCATCGAGGCGCAAATCAACCAACTGTGCGCCGAAGACGAAGCAGTCAGACTCGGAGATTGCCTTTTTGATGAATTCGATGTCGCTTGAGGACCGTGAGCGCGCTGTGCAAGCGGAGGTCGACGACATGGAGCTGGAGGAGTGAATTGCGGCATTGGAGGTGAAGCACGAGTGGCTCTGTCAGATACGCACCTACATGCTCGCCGGCACAGACGATTGACGACAACTTCCGGTCACGGAGGCGGTGGCGGTGGTGGGTCCTGCCCAACCCCTGGTTCTGGGGGGGTGAGCACTCAACATACGGTACCTTGATGTCGCGCCGTCGCTCACGTTGACGCCATTGCCGTTGCCATGGCTCAGGCTCCAGAAGCAGATCCAGCAGTTCGACACGGAAACGCAGAAGTAAGAGTTCTCTAAAGAAGTTCACTTTTGATGCAAAGGAGGTGCGGAAGTTGAATCCGCATGAGCTGGTTGCTGCGATGTCTCTTTGGGTGCTGGACATTGATGACTTGACAGTGAATGACTATCGCGCATTCGTCGAACATGTTCACTTCCTGTCAGTCAGGGCTATGACGGACGACTTCAAGGATTCGGCTTATGATACGGCCATCCGAAGGAAAGCAGAAGTGCATGGCTTTGCTGCTCTTGCCGAGGCGAGGGTGGTGCACTATGGGCCGCACCACATGAAACCACCCAAGCGTGGTGCCCCAGCCAAGACTGGCTGTCGCCGCGGTGGCACTTCCGGTAAACATTCTTGTTTCCTGCGGAATAAGGATGGCTGCACAAAATTGGAAGAGTCATGTGGCTACACTCACGCATGTAGTAAGTGCGAAAGCAAGGCGCACAAGGTGAGTAAGACGACAAGGGACTGACCGGACGTGCCGCATGGCCATGCTGAAGGCCCGGCAGCTGACCACCTGCTTGGAAAGGGACATGGCCCCCACTTCCGGTGCGTCTCGCAGTTGTCTGAATGGACAGTCACTCGTTGATTTGTGGACTCTCTCGGGTGGTGTCTGCTGAGGTGAATTCTGGGGTTGTTGATACTGATTGCACTGGAACTGTTGATGATAATGTTGGTGTTAATATAAAACCCCCGATTCCCGATATTCCGTTTTGTCCTTGTTCTCCTACTGATGATATTGTTGGTCCAAGTAGCCCTGGCAGTGCTTGTGGCCACATTGGTGTCCGTGTCAGCCCTGACAACTTATGCATGCCCATCCACAAAAACACCTCCTCAGCCGTGTCGTCGATAAACGTGTCGCCTACCGCCCAACTTTGGGCATAGGCCACGAACAAGGGCTCTCCAGTTTTCGCGGTCCTGGGCCTTGAGTTTCTTGTTCGTGATTCTGTAACGTTGTTCTTTTTCCGGGGTGGGGTTGTTGGCCCCACGCCCAACCCCCAACCTGGAGGACCAGTTGCTGCTCTTAGTCTGTCCTCTACCATGAGTCCTGCCCGGCTTGGTTAAACCTGCCAGGGGGCTAGCCCCCGCCGGTATAGCTCTCATGGTCACGGAGGCACACAAGCCTCCCCACCACGACAAGGTAGCAACACATTGGGGGGCCTGGGTCAGCAGTGCTAATAAATTGATTGCGGCTTCGGCGGCCGTGCCCGGAAGCTTGACATGGGAGGTCGGCTGCACTCACTCACCCCTCGGAGGCGCTGCCGCTGGGGCGGCCGGTTCATTGTGTCCTGCGCGATTGGGCGGTGACAGATCTGTACCTGCGCCCAGCACTAATTCTGCGCCCGGCGCTAATGAGGTTTTAATGGGTGATGGCGACCACTGTGAAATTGCAATTAGCCGCAGAGGCGAGCGCCGGGGAATTTGTTGCTGTGTCGCCCCGCCAGCCCCTGTTGGGCCTGCTAGTGATGCTCGCGACCGTGCCCCTCCCAGGCCTGATAGTGCGAGCGGCAGAGGTACTGTTGGACGCGATCTGTTTGCCGGAGACCTGGCTTGGCCCATTCCCACAGACGGGACTCAGGGCTGGATGCGCATGGACCGGATCGGCACCAGTGGACCAGACGGGATGGCCAAATGAGTTAGAGCCTCCCGTGCTGGTAGATCGTGGGGTCGAGGGTTCGAACCATGGTCGAGTCAAACCAATGACTTAAAAATTGATACTTGTCATTTCCTAGCCAGGCGCTTGGCATTATTAGGATAGGGCAATGACTGGTGTGCTCAGTGTCAGGATAATGTGAATGAGTGGGATACAGGTCATGGTGCCAGCAGCCTAGTTTCCCAGTGGGAGAGCACTATAAAGTCACTATGAGTGCACACTGTCGCAAGTCAGTACTCGTACTGATATGACCTTAGATGTTGCTAGGACTTAAAACAACAACAAACAATCAAACAAATTGGCACCAGTGAATTGTCTGTTACGGCCCACGAGAGCGAGGATCATGGACCATACATTTTTAGTGTTAGAGGTGACTGTGCCCGTGGATGCTGCACCTGTGGCCACCGGATTGGCGGCCGTATCGCCCAGCTGCGCCCGAGTCGGGTGTTCTCTGAACTTTTCCTGAGAGGCGACACTGACTCTGACTGGGACTACCTCCTGCGTGGAGTGCTGTTTGCCTTCCAGGTGGTCAATGAGGCATGTGGTGCGCGCTACTGGCCCACATTGCGTTACGATGCTGAGAATTGCGCTCTGATAACTGAAAAGTTTGAGTCTGAAATAGACCGTGGTTTTGTGTCAGTCGTCGATGATAGGCCCACATGCATCCATGACGTGTTCTGCATCCCAAAAGAGGGGGTGGTGGGAGGACAATCATGGACTGCAGCAAACCCACAGGGGAGTCAGTGAATAACTTCACTAATGTGACATGCGTGAAGTTCTCCTACAAGAATGTGGACAGTGTGGTTGATATAATGTCCACCGTCGACATAAAGGAGGCCTACAGGGTGGTCAGCATACACCCACGTGACAGGGACAGACAAGGGCTGCAATGGATGCAAGTGATGACTGCACTTATATGCAGGACAATCACTTATGCATTTGGTCTGTCCTCGAGCCCCTACGTCTTTAGCAATATATCTGAGTTTGTGGTCCGCTGCACGATGCGCGAAGGGGTTGAAGGGTGGTCAACTACCCGGACGATTTCTGCTTGGTCAGTGGTGACTGAGGCCGGCTGCCATGACCAGGCCCGGCTGGTCGCCATACTGAGACGTATCAGCTCCCACATCAGCTTCGCAAGCTCACCTCCCCTGGTACCTCTGTCAGGTTCCTGGGCGTAATAATTTACTCAGTTGCGCTCGAGATGCGGCTGCCCTCAGACAAACTGGAAAAGCTGGTCATGGCCCTCGCACATGTGCGAGGACGCCATAGGTTCACCATGCGTGAGCTCGAATGGCTGGGTGGACTTCTTGCACACTGCAGCAAGGTAGTGTACGGAGGGAGGACTTTCTGGCACGGCATATATGATGCAATAGAAACCACCTGCAAGCCGCACTTCTTTGTGTGCCTCTCGGCGGGATTCAAGGATGATGTTGAGTGGTGGTGCGGGTTCGCCGCACGGTTCAATGGGAAGACGAGGATCCTAGGCCCCTTTGCCTACCACGTCGCTTCATACAGCGACGCTTTTGGATTCGGGCACGGTGCCCTGCATGACGCTGACTGGATCGGAGGTGCTTTCCGGCCTGAGGATGATGACAAAATGCACAAGGGCATTGGTCATCACCATGTAACCCCTGACACCTCCTGCGCGGGAGCACACATAAACACGCGCGAGATGGCGGCGGCTGTGGTGCATTGGGCATGCGATTGGCATGACAGTGTGGTTGTCAGGGTAACTGATAGCACAACGGTGCGCGTCACACTTAACACGGGCCGCTTTAAGAGCCCGGAAGTGATGCACTACCTCCGACGGCTCTTCTGGCTCTCTGCAGAGTTTAATTTTGAATTCTCTTCCGTGTTCATAGGTAGCACAGACAATGCCATCTGTGACGCGCTCAGTCGTTTTGACGACGATAACTGCACGGAGCATCTCCGCGTCGCTGATCCCGCATGCACACTTTGTTGTAGCAATATATTTAGTTCTTCTGACCCTTGTTGCTTTAGGAGTGGCATTGCTGCTGAAGGAGAAGGCACTTTATCAGAGTCAGTCCTATGCCAAGAATTCTATATCGACGAGGAATGTCCAGGTTTGAAGGTACCTGGAGTTTGTCCAGGACATTTGGACGACGATCGAGCCAATCCCGTGCCCACCAGCACAGGTACCACTGTATGTGACCTGGTTGGCCAGGTCGCTGAAGTACTCATCAGTGCTAACCTACCTCAGCAGGCTGAACTTCTAACCTTCGTCGGCAGGGGTCGGAGTCCATCGCCCACACAGATAACGAGGTCGCGTCCACCCAGCGCGGCATCCGCCGGATGCGTGGGGTTGCGCCGCGGCAGTCGGTGCCGATACTGTCGGAAACACTGCTGCATATTTTCTTGCACCTGTCCAACACTCCCGGCCACCACACATGGCGCATCGTGCTTCTATGCAGTTTCAAGGTGCTCCTGCGGAAGTGCTAGGTGACGATGTCGGACTCCTCGCTGCGGAGGGAGAAATTCCGGTTCTTCCCCTGGGGGATGATACTATCGATCAGGAAGTCGAAGATGATTCAGTTCCACGAGTGGGTGCTGGAGGTTCCCATAGCACCATGCTAGAATTGCACCATCTGCGCCATCCACTGGACAGAGCTGCACTTCAAGGAGGCGCGGCGCCAGCTGATGCTTTGGCCTTCCGTATCTCATCGGAAGTGGGATGCTCTTCGCCGCTGACCTATGCGATCTACCAGTAAATGTTGCGCATATTCGTGGAAAAGTCTGGACTCGATCCTGCTTCAGTCTCTTCCCACTCCCTTCGACCTGGTGGTTGTACCTACCTGTCCATGTGTGGGGCCAGCATCGAGGAACTTCGAACCCGATGGGATTGGCAGATGGACACAGTCTTCACCTCTCTACAAACCCTGCTGACTATATGGATCATTAATGACATGAGGGTAGCTCCCTCATTGGCTGCCGTTCAGCCTGAGACTATGGACAGTGCTGAGTATTAGTTGGTTGGGGGATCCTGAGCCAGTGATTAAATTACACACTCAACTCATTCTCTCTCCTTCATGTTATTTGTGTACCGTAGATTTATGTGATGTATAATGCATTATACAAGTATAAATGCAAGGGGAACATATACTGTATATATCTATTCCTCCTTGGCGCATTGGTGATGCCCCCCCCCTCCCCCCCAGCTGTCGGGGTAATTGGTGGGCAGGGCCCCCCTCACACCACACACACTGGAGGAATTGTTTTCTTTTTTTCTAGGGCTAGGGCTATTACTCCCTGAGTCAGTGATTAAATTACACACCCAACTCATTCTCTCTCCTTCATTTTATTTGTGTACCATAGATTTATATATATATACATATACATACATGTATATACGCGCATACACACATATAAATAGACGCGCACACACCAATTTATTTATTTATTTATTTAGGAAGCAATTCTCACCAGGGGTGCTATATTACACAATATATTATGGGTTGCCAGGCATCCCATTGATCATAACGGTGAATCGCAGACTAGGAAGAATTGGATTATCTGTTCTAATCGCGGGGGAAAGGCTGGGAGGTTGGATAGACGTCACTGATAAAAGTAAAATCCATTTTGGGCTGTTAAAGGCGGGCTTATATGCCATTTGGCTAGCTCCGCTCAGTTAACAACCGCTTAACGATTATTAGATTAGTTCCGTTTGGTTTATTGGGGTTTTACCCTCCGAACAACATCTACATTGATATCAGGACGGGTTCCTGGCAGTGTGCACCGATGGCAGCTTTATGGTGCTGTCCCACTGCGATGCCGTGCTGCTGACATCATGTATTACACTCAGTCACAATATTCTAACACAGAGGCACATTTGTTTTATCCTAGTGATGCCGACCGCCTCGCCAAGATGACAACGAATAAAATAGGTTGACGTGTACCACATTGGGAGATGTTGCTATTCAATGAGGTATTCCCTCCATCTCCAAGCAGATTGCTAGTTTCCATGAAAACTATCACTGGAGAGTAGAGAGCAGAAAACCAATGATTCTGGTTAGTGACCCCAGCGAGAAGCCATATATATATATATATATTTATATAGCTGAGTGCCCTCCTAAGGGGAAGTGCAGTGAAATATATACACGTAATCATAACTCTCACTGGTTGCGGCTCCCGGGTGGTCTCAATCTGTCAATTCCCACTCGTCCACAGTATCCCAAATCTGTTCATTGGCAAACTTCCATCTGATTTCATATAAATATCCAATTGGCAGCTAAGGCGCATCGAGGATAATGCATGAGCCGGGCCGGGAATTCTGATGTGATGCCCTTGGGAGTGACATTTTGAGAGGCACCCACTAAGTGACAGAGCTAGTGGTGATCAGCTCGGGCTCTGGGAAGTAAAGATTCACGAGTCGCTCACAACTGAGCTGCTGTGCTCCTGACCTGTTTGACTAAATGTTGGATCACCTACCCAGGTATGCCTGTATGGCTGTTAATCTGATAAATGTAACCAGACCAATGCTCTACAAGAAATAAATAGAGCTTTTGGATTGTTCTTCTTCTTATTCAAAAAAATGAAACCAGTTGTTGGTTTTTGCAATTTTTGATTAAGCAAGGGAAAATTCAATTTGGGATAGTTGTTCTGTTCCTTGCCTTATCATAGTAATGCTTCTTGCCAGGCACGGTAGTACAGGGATACATTATTTTAAAAGGAAACCACATTTGCCAAAATGGTTCTATACATACATATAATGATTCCATAAATCATACGACTAATATGGCTTTCAAAATAATATATAGATAACAACATATACCTAAATGTAGTATATATAATGTATGTACTTTATTTGTTTCCTATATGTTATGTACATATGTATATTATATATCTATATACTGGACGTGGTGGCCGAATCGTTAGAGTGCAATAGATTAGGTTAGTTAAAGTATGCTGGATTGGGGTAAGCTGACCTCTCACTGTCCTCTAAATAGTCGAGACCGAGACCTCGGTGAAACACCACTTATGCTACAACTATACTTCGCAAGTACTAGCATAATTAATATATATATATAGACATATAAATATGTGGGCACTATATATATCCTATATGTACTCATACTCTAATGTATGGGGCTGAGACATGGACAATCTCTAAGAAAATGTACAAACGTTTAGCAGCATTTGAGATGTGGACTTATCGAAGGATGATGAAAATATCATGGACAAAGAAGATCACCAACAAAGAAGTTCTCAGAAAAATTAAAAATAAGAAAAGCTTGTTTGCCACTATACAGACAAAGAAACTTATTTATTTTGGCCACATCATTCGTCAGAGTTCAATATACCGTACATTGTTGGAAGGGAAGGTGAATGGCAGCAGAGGGAGAGGGAGACCAAGAACATCATGGTTTACAAATATTTCACAGTGGACAGGCTTGAATTATTCACAGTCTATCAGAACAGCACACCATCGGGACAAGTGGAGAACCATTGCATCCAACCCTCGACTAGAGGACGGAACTATTGATTGATTGATGTATGTATTTAAATATAAAATCTTCAATATCAGGGTTCTATAGCCGACTGTAGCCTCCATTTGCAATCTGGCCCTGGGTTTCGCTTGTGATGTCCAGTCATGAGTAATCGATATATGAGACTGTCTCAAAATGTGCTAAGCAATATGGGACAAAACTTTGTCCATTGTAACGATCAACATACTATCTGCTTATGTATTTGCTTAGGATAAACCGATTTGTTTTTTACATGGGGTTTCATAATGGGGTTGCAAATGTCCTTGTGTTTTCAGAGTAACCGTTTCTGTGCTGTTTTGTGTCAGTCGTTACAATGGACAAAAAAAAAGATTTATCACCTTTTGAGACAGGCTCATATATATATTTTACCTCTGTATGACCCTCTGGCTACTCATAGTCCAGGGAGAAGGAAGCACATCCGGGTCCAGCAATTAGCATAATCTACTCTACGGGAGGATGTTTGTTGAGTAGCTCCGGCAGTTTTTCTACATTAACTACTAAACCAACCAGGTCAGTATCATTTTAACTGGATACGTTGGTACTGTTCATGTTAGCATTCACTTATATAACGTTTTTAAAACTTTTTCTTAAGTATGGACTGTTTTACAGCCTTATTACGATTGTTTTATAACGTCGTTAGAACAATGCATCCATTGTTTTATAATGATGCCTGTTGCCGAACGGAGCCACTTACATCGATAGGATTTATTCCTGGGTCTCTTTTAGATTCCCCACATTGTTTATTAGGCGTACCTCCGAGTCCTGTAGTATTTTCTCCAACTTGTTGGCTAACACCAGCCGGGATGGCCTAATGAGTTAGAGTGTCCGTCTCCCGTGTTGGTAGATCGTGGGGTTGTCGGTTCGAACCCTGGTCGAGTCAAACCAATGACTTAAAAATTGATACTTGTCGCTTCCTTCCTAGCCTGGCGCTCTGCGTTATTAGGATAGGGCAAGGACTGATTGGCTCAGTGTCAGGATAATGTGACTGAGTGGGATATCCAGTCATGGTGCTGGAGGCCTGGTCTTTCAGTGGGGCAGCACTACAAAGTCACCATGAGTGCGCACTGTCACAAGTCAGTACCCATCCTGATATGACCTTAGATGTTGCTAGGATGTAAAATAACAACAAACAAACCAACAACAATGTTGGCCAACAAAGCCACAGGTGGGAGAAGTTTATTGGACAGAGATGAGGGTACCACTACACTGGTCCCTACCCCTAATTTGGTCACCTACGACAGTATATTACACACACACGCCCGTGTTAAAATGGTTTAAATACGGATTTAACACCATTATACACACTATGTATGTTTTATACCATTTTTACCTGTGTGGTATTCAGTTTGTATAATGCCTAACCTTTGGTTTTGGTGCTTTACAGACTCCCAGCTATGGCTACGAAGCGGAGTAAGCCTGACGCACATCAAGTTTCTCAGTGAAGACAAAGACCCGTCACCACCGCTACGGGTACAAAGGTTGCCACAACAAAGAGATTCTGAGGATTCTTCGTCGGACTCATCCTCAACAAACTCCGACTCGGACACCAAATGGGCAGGTAAATACACCAAACTTAGTGAGAAGGTGGTCAAGAAGTGTAAAATACTTTGGAGGAAGAAGATCCAGACCACCACTATGATGAGGAAGACCATCCAAGGCCACTTCCATACCTCTAAGCCGGCAGAGGTTATGAAGCTGGCGGGGAAGTTCACGGGGATCGAAGGTATCCCAGAATCGGCCATCAAAGAGATGGACGCCAAGGTGAAGCTCAGTGAGGACCGCAAGAAGTTTGAAGTGGTCCTCGACACGGTACACAAGGGTGTTCTGGCAACTCTGTCAGCCATCATGCCTATTGTAAATAGGATGATGATGGAGAACAAGTTCTCGTTGTTGTGCCAGGAGATGGATGGAGGGATTGCGCGGCTTACGGCAACCAGCAATTTCCTCTCGTACAGGCGTTTTGAAAACATGTTCACGGCGGTCTGCACCGACGCAGGCGAGGTCCAAGAAGGTTTTGGACAATGACGAGAAGGAATATACATTATTCCTTTCCACCAAGCCTGTCAAAGGGAAGCCACTGGACAAAACTAAGATGTTCGGTGGGCAACTCCAATACTTGTTGAAACAAGTGGAGACTGGCACCAAGTGTGGGAAACACATGGAAGCAGACAAAAAGAAATCTGCAGATGCTAATTCCGTTTCAAGAAAATGAGGCAGGATTTTTTCAACCGTCAGACCGGACAACGAGCAGGCCAGTTTGGAACTAACTATGGATATCAGGCCAGTGGAAGGGGCCGGAGGCAGTCGTTCGGCTGGAACAACAGGAACAGACCCTTCAAGAGGGAGTTCAATGCCCGGAAACCGTTCCCCCACCCAGGGAACACTAGACCCAAACCAAATGGAGATGTCAGACTAATTTTGGACTTAACAAGGTTGAACAAATTAGTAGAGTACAAACATTTCAAAATGTTTTCATTAGACAAGGCTAGAGACTTGGTTACAAAAGACTTATGGCTAGCCAGTGTGGATCTCAGAGATGCATACTATACAGTACCAATTTATAAACCTTGATTGTAATTATCTCAGGTTTTGTTGGAATGATGACCTTTATGAGTTCACGTGTATGCCTAACGGAGTAGCTTGTGCTCTACGCATTTTCACAAGGTTACTTAAACTGATATTTTCCCACATGGCTAGGAAAGGACATGTTATGTTTCCTTATATTGATGACTTGTTTATTGTTGCACAAACACAACACCATTGTCAGGCAGCAGTAGACAAAATATGGGAGGGACTCGTTCCAAACCATGTAACCATTTAGCCAAACTAATTTGGGGCTGGGCAGAGGAACACGACATATGGCTAACAGTAGCACATATTCCAGGCAGTCAAAATACTTTGGCTGACAAGAAAAGTCTACATTTTCATGATCGGCTATAATGGTCATTAAATCAGAGTATTTTCAACCACATTTGTGGCACCAGACGGGATGGCCGAATGAGTTAGAGCGCCCGTCTCCCGTGCTGGTAGATCGTGGGGTCGTGGGTTCGAGTCCCGGTCGAGTCAAACCAATGACTTTAAAATTGATACTTGTCGCTTCCTAGCCAGGCGCTCGGCATTATTAGGATAGGGCAAGGACTGGTGTGCTCAGTGTCAGGATAATGTGACTGAGTGGGATACCAGGTCATGGTGCCGGCGGCCTGGTTTCCCAGTGGGACAGCACTATAAAGTCGCCATGAGTGCGCACTGTCACAAGTCGGTACCCGTCCCGATATGACCTTAGATGTTGCTAGGACGTAAAACAACAACAAACAAAACCAGCAAGAAATGCCATATTTGTGGGGATTATGCATCAGATAATTGTATGCGTATGTATGTATATATATGTATGTATATGTATGCATATGTATATTCATTCATTCAATTCAGACTCATGACTATGGTAGTTACATAATTTGGTCCATAGTAGGTAGATATAAAAATTGTTTATGTACGTTTATATGCGTATATGTATGTATATGAATGTATATGAATGTATATGAATGTATATGAAATATGTGTATATATATGTATGTATAGGTATGCATAGGTATGTATAGGTATATGTATAGCATTTATAATAGGCATACATGGTTTGGATTCAGGGTGGGAGCAGATGGCAGCCTATCGGCGCAAGGAATCTCTGCTTTCCAGCGCCAGAGTTCCCGGCCTCCCGGCGCCGAGACTCCTGGCACCAGGCCTCAATTCAGATAATATAAATATAAATAAAATGTGATAGCCAACAATAAAATAAATAAAATATAAAAGCAATAATATACAGGTAAGTTGAATGTTAATGTTGCTGTAACAGCAAGAAATGCCATATTTGTGGGGATTGTGCATCAGATGCATAATTACAGTGTTATTTATGAGCACAGCTTACTGACCTCCTGTGAATAGAAAGAAAAAGTGATAGCCAACAATAAAATTAATCAAATACAATAATATTTAAGGTAGGTTTTTCTTAATGTTGTACCAGCAAGACAAGCCATATTTGTGGTGATTATGCATCAGATGCATAATCACAGTGAATTATTTCTTATGCATATATATATTGGTATGCAAAAAATATGTCTAAATGATGTACAACAGTCCCCACAGGACCTCCCCCAGTGGCAAGTGGAAGTATATGAGTGGGCCACAGACCAGCATATACCCCTATAGTTGACTGGAGGTTCCTCTATTGTTTGGGATTAATGGCTATACCAACCCAGTACTGTCATGGGCAGTTCTGTCCTGTAGACATGTGTTGTAACTACTGAATTATTTCCTAATATTCACTGTTAATTTACTCAATCCGGTCCCAACTAAATGTCCTTTGAATATTCAGGAAATTAGATATAATTTTTTCCTTTCTAGTGATGTATTCGAATATGAAAACCTCCTAAAACTCAATGTTCCAGAACCATATTTGTGAAGCTGCACCATAATCCTATATGAAATTCGACCTTGGAAATTGAACCGGTACTCGAATGAGGTACTTTAACCACCATAGCCCGAACGAGGTAAGCTCTCCAACCTGATCCTATCTTTATTCCACTGACCAGTCAGTGTAGACTATCCTTGGAGAGCGTCCTTGTTATGACACTTTTTTCCGTCTGCAATCACTTTCATCCCGGAATTTGTATGATTTTGGGCAATATAAGACAAAACTTACTAGTATAAATGATACTATTATAGAGGCAGCATTCTGTTTGCAGTATTCTTGTTTATTTACAAATACCTCGCCATGGAGCTTTTTGTTGTTGCCAGAGATCACTGTCATCCTTCCTTACCTTGGAGATATTTGAAGGGAAAACCTACAAAACATTTAGGTTTGCAAACCGAACTACTGTATATCATAGGGTACTATGACTTGCAGCGGTAGTATATTCCATTGAATTGAGTTAGTATTTATTCTATACACCAACACATGTATAATAAGTGTACCAATATTAACAGTTGGATATGTAGGGTCAAATGTAGGGAGATGCCTTGGTTTAGAAAGTTTGCTGGTTTCGTCAGATTATGAAACTTTGAAGGGGAATACTCCTATCTAGAACACACCTTTTCGTCGTACCAGATAGAACCGACACAAAGTCACATATTTCAATCTGTTAGCTCCATTATGTTACAATCAGTAACTTCTCGTGCATAGGCAATGCTTTCATGCTTTTCGTAGCCTGATAGGCCGCGTAGTCTAATGAGGAGACAGCAAGTTTAGCCAAGCAATCAGCATGATGAAAAGGCGATTTGTGCAGCAAGACTGCACCTAATGTCTCAATAATCATGGTACCAAACATGTATATATATATTTGATATTTTATATACCTGTATATGACATGTCAGGTCAGTTCTGAACGGTTTCAAATTTTCCAAGACCAAAACAGTCTGCATGCACTTCTGCCTGCTGCGTAGAATGCATGCGGAACCAGAGCTGACCCTTGATGGGGATCCCATTAAAGTTGTTGAGAAAACCAAATTTCTGGGCCTCATTCTCGACGCAAAACTGTCTTTTGTGCCACATATAAAGTACCTGAAAACAAGATGCCTGAAAGTGCTAGATATTCTGAGGGTGCTGTCCAGCTCAGATTGGGGAGCGGACAGAGATGTTCGGCTCTCCATGTACAGAACCTTTGTTCGGTCACGAGTGGATTACGGCAGCATAGTATACGGTTCCCCAAGGAAATCATATATTGGACACGATATATGCAGGTATAGCAATACCTCAGGGAGTTTGACGCCCCTGCCTTGCAGAGTTGTAAACCACTGCCTTGTGGTACAGGTTCTTGACAGAACCGAAGGCTAAGGGAGCAAACCCTAAACAGAAAACTATGTCACTGTGGCAGCATTAAGGGCGGTTGATGTATGGAACTCCCAACATCTCCCGACCAGCCACTGCAGGGACAAATAGTTTTGCGCCTGTCTTGACATGTTCTTGCCGGTGTGAAACCTCTATTTGCTCCCCGAGAGAGTGCCGCTGGTAACTTGCAAAAGCCAGCAGCACTTCAACACTTTTGCAGGCACCTTTCATGAAATTTACAATGCACAAAACACCATACTGGCTTGGTCGTCGCCCGGGTTACCAAGGGCTGCGCTGCTCGAGCTCATCTTCCGTCGACAGCGGAAAATCAGCTAGGGTCCGACACATGGACACAACTCTCACAGCAGAGAGCTAAATGGAGAGCGGCAGTCAAGTAATGAAAGCAGTCTTTGTCGCATCGCGACCGACAGCATGATGATGATGATGGACACGATCCACCACCAGGGACTGCGCCTGGCCCTTGGGGCCTTCCACACCTCACCGGTTCAGAGCCTCTATTTCGAAGCCAATGAACCATCACTTAACAAGGGGGAGAATCAAACTGGCCATGCAATATGTAGTCAAGATAAAAACTAATGCATTAAATCCTGCACACAATTGTCTATTCGAGCAACATGACAAATCCAGGTATGTAGCCAGGCCAAATTACATCCGGCCACTGAGGCTCCAAATGAAACCTCATTTGGAGGCCTTGGGCATGGATTTGGACATGTTGGAGGATGCCAAAGTCCCAGAACATCCCCCGTGGTCATTGAGGAAGCCATCGGTTATCCTCCGACTCACGGAACTGAGGAAGTCTGGGACACATCCACTCGAGTACCAAGGACTGCATGCAGAGATTCAAGGCCAGTTTGCAGACCACCTCTCCATATACACTGATGGTTCGAAAGACCAAAGCCGGGTAGCTGCTGTGGCAGTCTGCCAATGGGAAAAATTTGGCATACACTTGCCCAATCAGAGCTCGATTTTCACTGCAGAAGCCCAAGCACTCCTTCTTGCATTGGAGTGTATCGAGGTATCCAACCCCACTAACTATGTTATATACAGTGATTCGTTCTGCTGCCTCCTGGCTGTTGCTGGACTGAAAACGAATCACCCTATTCTAGCAACGGTCATTTATAAAATGAACCAACTGGCAACGGATGGGTATGACATCCACCTGTGCTGGGTGCCTGGCCATGCCGGCATACAAGGAAATGAACAAGCTGATCAGGCTGCAAAGAAGGCCCTGAACTGTGATCTTGAACCGTGTCTGATCCCTCACCCTGATCTGAAACCACTAATAGCCACCCACATAAAATCTAAATGGCAACATGAGTGGGATGAAAACATTAATATACTTAAAGAAATTGAACCATCTGTGGGAAAACCACCACAGACTCATGCGGGAGGTCGGTGGGACCAAGTGGTCCTTAGCCGCTGCCGTATTGGCCACTCGTGGCTTACACAGGCTTATCTGCTCAAGGGGGAACCTCCCCCTGAATGTATTGGGTGTCAGTCCCTGCTGAAACTCAAACACATTTTACTAAGTTGCATTGATTTTTTGGCCCTGCGCCAACAATTCTACACTGCAGACATTATGCATGACCTTTTTACTAAAGTAAAACAAGAAAACAAGGGCAGCTGGACTGTACCACCTCATATAGTTTACTAAATAAATTCTATCAATTATTAATAAAACTTTTATTTTTCTATGTGAATTTGTTTCCCTTGACCACAAATATATGATTGTGAGCTTTCTAATTTAATGAGTGTATATTGGCACATAATTGATTGTCTGCTTTTAGATGTAAAAGCGATGGTTTGAACAAAAAACAAACATTTCTTGCTGTGAATATGGCCTATGCTGCCGACACGGTGTAAAGCAACCACTAACCAATCAATCAATCAGTATATGACATGATATATGTAATAATATATAGCCATATCTATCATAGGTAGGGTTGATATATTATAGGTATGGATATATTATAGTTACCTACATAAATAAGGAACAAGGGGAAGATGATAGTGGGTAGAAAGGATATATTCTCTGGCTTGAGCAATGAGCCCTATAGCCTAAAAAGGAAAGAAAAATGTCAACGGTACAGTGGGTGAAAGCAACGGCCGCTGAGGCGTGGGCAAGTAGGTGGCACCACATGCTCAGGTCATGAGGCACTAGTAGATGACCTAATGAGTAGGTGACCAGCCGACGACTTAGTGGCTCGGGAGTAGATGAATCTTCCGGCTTATTATACTCATATAATGGCTTATACAGCATACAAGCCTCGGCTACTCGAGGCCGAGGGAGAAGGAAGCAACATCCGGGTTCAGCAATTAGCATATTCCGCTCATAACTGGAGGAACGTTACGAGCAGCTCAGCAGTTTTTCACACGGATTACTACTCTTTCTACTGTAAGTACCGGAACATAAACTGGCAAGATTGTTTATGAATACACATAGCACACGCTTACAGACTTGTTGTCTGTATCTTATTTGATAATAAGTAATATTCTCAAGCGTGTTGTTTAGCCGGTGCCGTAGATTGAGGCATCCAATTTGTTTTTGCCGCCCGTTGCCGAACGGAGAGACATGTTGACATGGGTCATTTCGTCGCTTAGGTAGAAATTGCCGCCCGTTGCCCAACGGAGAGACATGTTGGCTGGAGCCATTTCGTCGCTATGATAGTTTTTTCTGAGGCGTACCTCCGAGTATCATAATATTTTCTCCAAGTTGTTGGTGTCGTAGCCACAGGTGGGAGAAGTCTATGGTACAGAGAGTGTGGGCGGGATCTACACTGGTCCCGCCCCGCGTTGGTTCGGCTCGCTTGCGACCGTCATACCTCCGATACTTTAGCTTACACACGCCTGGGTTAAAACTGGTGTAAATACAGTTTTATTACCCCTGAATGACCCTCCGGCCTCATAGCACTGTTCCACTGGTTCAGTTTTCCTTGAGTTGTGGTTTTTAAAAAAGCCTTTTGGTTGTTTTCAGAACCCTCAGGATGGCCGCGAAGCGGGGTGACAAGGGTGCACCACATACCCTCAGTGAAGGGGACGCGGCCTCGGGACGCCAGTCCGCCGCGTCACGTGATCGCTCCCCTGAACCGGGACCCTCGCAGCTGGTGGCAAATGAGCAGATGGTCAAGCTCATACGGGAGCAACTGCAACAGCTGCTCCCTACGCCCAAAACGTCAACAAAGGCAGATGCCTCCCCTTCAGAACCATCGGAATGGGAGGATCTGTCGGACCAACCAACTACCGACTCGGAGGTGGCCTTGGGGCGCAAACGAAAACACCCCAAAAAGTACTCGTCTGGCGGAGATGAGTACTATAAGGCCAGGAACAAGATCCAGAAGGTCAGAAGGACAAAGAAAAAGTCCAAATCAAAGAAGAAGAAGTCAAAGTCTTCTTCCTCTGACTCCTCCGATCATTCGACTACCACGCAGTCCGAATCGGATGACCCACATCCCGGTACCTTTGCGAACATCACCGTTAAGGTCGCCAAGAAGATCAGGACGGTCAGAAAGCGGCGCATCAACACCTGCACGCTTTTGAGGAAGAATGTCAAAGGACATTTTGACACCTTCAAGCCCGCGGAGACTCTAACAAAGCTCGCGGAAGAATACACGGGCATCAAAGGGATCCCCGAGGCAACCATCAAAGAGATGGACGACGATGTGACCATGAGCGAAGACAGGAAAAAGTTTGAAACCTGTCTCCATACCGTTCATAAAGGTGTACTGGTGGCACTCACGGCAATCATGCCGGTAGCCAACAGGATGATGACCGGAAACAAGTTCACTACGGTCACTAAAGACATGAACGCGGCGATCGCGTCGTTAACAGCCACGAGTAACTTCTTGTCGTACAGGCGTTTCGAAAATGTCTTCAAGTCGGTTACTACCGATGCTGGCAAGCAGGTTGCCCGCTCCAAGAAGGTCGTCGACAACGACGGAAAAGAATACACTCTTTTCCTGGCGCCTAAACCCATCAAAGGCAAACCGCTGGACCATTCCAAAATGTTTGGAGGACAGCTACAGTACCTGTTCAAGCAGGTAGAAACACAGGCGAAACAATCCAAACACCTAGACGGCAAGAAGGATTCCAATGTGGCTAAGTTCAAGAAATCCAGATCGGATTTTCGAGGGCGGCGGACCGGCCAATCGACCAACCGCTTCGGCAGCCGGAACTACGGCTACCAATCGAGGGGACGCGGCCAGAGGAACCAGTACGGCTGGAACGACGGCAACCGCCCCTTCAGGAGAGACAATCCTCCCCAGAAGCAGTTCCCCAAACTGGCCAACATATAGAGCCTCAAAAGCAACCCAGTGTAAGCCCCTTTTGTGCAGGCAATGTATCTAATCACATTATGGACTGGGAACAACTGACTCATGATCAGTCAGTTCTCGATATTGTTAGAGGGGTTTTCATTCCTTTCATAGAAACCCCTTTACAACATAAAGTCACTTTCCCATACCGCTTAACTCAACATGAGCAATTGGCATTAGACATAGAAGTAAATAAATTTCAATCCAAAGGTATCATTACTACCGTTCAACATACGGAAGGAGAATATATCTCAAATATCTTCTCACGGCCCAAACCTAATGGCGACATTAGAATGATCCTTGACTTAACTATTCTAAATAAATTAGTCGAATATAAGCACTTCAAAATGTTTTCGTTAGAAACAGCCCGTGACCTAGTAATGCAGGGCTCGTGGCTCGCAAGCGTAGATCTCAAAGACGCTTACTATACTATACCGATCTATGAGTCGCATAGAAAAATTTCTTAGATTTATGTGGCAAGGCCAATTGTACCAATTTACATGCTTGCCAAATGGCCTAGCCTGTGCTCCACGTTTATTTACAAAGTTACTTAAACCCGTATTTGCTGAAATGGCCAAGAAAGGCCATGTCATGTTTCCATATATTGATGACTCATTTATTGTAGCACACACAAGGGAAGATTGCCTTTTAGCCATAAAGGACTTATGTGATACCTTAACCCACTTAGGGTTTTTCATTCACGACACCAAATCGGTTCTACAACCAACATCCCTATTAAAATTCTTAGGTTTCTTTATTAATACAAGAGAAATGACAATCTCCCTAACATGAGACAAAATTGAAAAATTTAGTGCTACAGCCTCAGACCTTTTAAACATAAAACAACCAAAAATAAGGCAAGTGGCTGTGCTCATTGGTCTAATGGTGGCTTATGCACCAGCCGTATTATACGGGAAAGCACATATTAAATCCCTCGAAATAGATTAAAAAAATATCGCCCTAACCAAAGCTAAGGGAAATTTCGAATGCCAAATGACCATTTCCAAAGCAGGACATGATAACATCCAATGGTGGATGAAACATTTAATTAATTCCCATAATCCCATCCGCATGGATGAGCCCAACACACCAGTTACTACTGATGCGTCACTAGAGGGGTGGGGTGCCCACAGAGGAAATGAAGCTACTGGGGGCCGCTGGTTAGATAATGAAATAGATGACCACATAAACGTCCTAGAATTGAGAGCCATCTATCTAGGACTTACGAGCTTAGTAAAAATAGATAAACTTACCATCCAAGTTTTAACTGATAATACTACCGCAATAGCCTACATCCGTAATATGGGTGGGACAAAGTCCTCAGCTTGCAACGATATAGCAAAACTCATTTGGGATTGGGCAGAAAAACAACATGTTTGGATTACAGTAGCTCACATCCCAGGTAAACTAAATACACTGGCCGACAATAAAAGCCGCCATTTCCATGACAATTTAGAATGGTCTCTCAGCCCCGACATATTTCTAGCCATTTGTCAGGAATGGGGCTTGCCAGACATAGACCTTTTTGCCTCACGTAAAAACAAAAAACTTGATAAATATGTATCCTGGCACCCAGAACCACATGCTTGGCGAGTGGATGTTTTTTCCCTCACTTGGAATAAGGCATTTTATTATATTTTTCCCCCATTCAGCCTGGTCAGCAGAGTAGCCAGAAAGATCAGGCTAGACAAAACCCATGCGGTATTGATAGTACCAGACTGGAACACTCAGCCGTGGCGAGCCATAGTCGAATGGGAAGCCAAGAAGGTTTTTAAATTCCCAAGAGGGCAGGTAAACCTACAACATCAAGGAAAAGTGACGACACAAGGGGACGTGTCAACAACCCCCCTACTGGCATTCCTTTTCTAAGGGCGTATTTACAAAAATACGGACTAGATAAAATCACCCAAGAAAAGTTAATTTCGGATGCCTGGAGACCAGGAACTGTAAAAATGTATACTACTTACCTTAGGAAATGGGGAGTACATTGTTTAATACATAAAGTTAAACCGATGGCCCCCACGATCGCTCAAGTAGGCCGCTTCCTCCGCATGTTGGAAGATGATGGACTTGGTTATGGGGCTATAAATGCGGCGCGCTGCGCACTCTCCATAATTGTGCCAAGAATCGAAGGACAAACTATTGGCAAACATGAAGTAATTCATTGGATCATGAGAGGAATCTATGAAAGAAACCCCCCAAAGCCGAAATATAGTCGGTTTTGGGATGTTTCTACGGTGTTTAAACTTTTCCAATCCTGGTCGGAGAATAAATTGCTCACGGTCCAACGGTTAGGCTATAAATTAGCAGTACTATTATTACTAGTTACAGGACATAGAGGACAAACAATTGTAGCCCTCTCTTTGCAAGGCCTCGACATTGACAAAAAAGAGGCCACGTTTGACTTAAACATTCTGTTAAAGTCTAACAGGACAGGAGATCCACTCTCCTCTATTCATTTAGATAGCTTTCCACAGGATAAGAAACTGTGTGTAGTTTCAGCCATTAGAACATACATATCCAAGACAAAGGGAATACGGAATTCCAAACAACTCTTAGTGAGCTTTATCAAGCCACATAAAGCCATCTCACATGACACACTAGCCAGATGGACTATTATTATACTCAAGTTGGCTGGCATTGACACGGAACGTTATGCTTCGCATTCCACAAGGGGTGCTATGGTGTCCAAAGCGAGAAAATTAGGAATCTCGGTTCGAAAAATCCTAACACACGCCGGCTGGAAGACGGCCAAGTCGTTTGCTAAACATTACAACAAACGACTAGAGAAACCAAGCGGGGTGGCAACCCGCCTACTCACCAACTAACCAGAACCGGTGAGATGTACAAACTTTTGTTTTACTACTGATACAAATACATGTTCATCAGATAATTGGGGATAAAAATGAGGCTACGTGAAGGTCTCCCTCGGCCTCGAGTAGCCGAGGCGTTGTACCGAGGTAAAATAGTATAGTTATACGAATCTTACCTGGGCACAGATGATGGATAACTCTTGTTTTCCCGAGGTACAAGCCTCGGGTAATCGTGGACTAGGGCCCACCCGCCACACCCTGCCACGATTATCACGTTCGCTTGTGCCAAAACGAAAACATCAGATTTCCATCATTTTAAGCTCATTTTTATCCTGGATAATTAGGTGAAGATTGCTGAACCCGGATGTTGCTTCCTTCTCCCTAGTCCACGATTACCCGAGGCTTGTACCTCGGGAAAACAAGAGTTATCCATCATCTGTACCCAGGTAAGATTCGTATAACTATACTATATATATATAAATATATCTCAAATATATAATTATACCTATAATGTATACAATCCTACCTAATATAAATACAATATACACATTCATGTTGCTATTGAATGAACTCACATAATTCCCTCAGAATGTTATTTAGTTAACACCTGTGTTTAACCCAGCTGTTTAGTGCTTCCAACTCATACTGCTTTATGTCTTACTGTTTCCATGGTAACATAATAATTATTTGTACAACTGAATTTAATGTATTATGTGTGTGTAAAATAAACACATGCGCCGAGTGAGCCACAGTCTTTACAGCATTGAGGAGTGTCGAAAGCTACCACAGGCGGCGCCAGCATCGGTGTTGCTGCGGGACAGTGATTATTCCGCAGTGAATAATCAGGTTTGCGTCGTACTCACCACGAGTGACATAATTAATGGTGATCTATACGTTATTTATATTCGCATAATAAATGATGCACTATATGTTTGTATCTGTAAATAAACTGACTTTATTCAACATAAAAATAAACAGGTATGATTTAGAGTCAAATGCGAGTTAATGTTGCCACCGCAATGTGTGCTCCCATGTGTCACTTGTGTTTGTATAAACACAGCTAGTAGTTGTTTGACAGTGTATTGGAATAAACTTGAGATCCAGGGCATATTGTGTATCTGATTTCAGTTACACGATATGCACCTTTCATATTCAGGGACAGCTGTTAATAAAGCTCAGTGGACATGCGGTCATAGCTAGACATTTGGCCCATGGCACAATTCTGGATGCTAATCTGAATGGTTATATAACGACTATGAACCACTGGATTTAGGTGACTGTGAGACATGTGCGATTTATGCTGATTCCTTTGAATATAATAAATGCCAGTGCTTCAGAATGCCAACTTTGGAGTACTGGTCTTCCGGCATTTCTGAAAAGTTACTGAATATTTGTATATCGGGGTGGGGTGGGGGGTGCAGTAAGTTAGTTCTGGAATGTCGGTTGTGAAAAGACCAGGCTTGGGGAGTATTGAAGTCTTATGGCCCTGTCACACTACAACGTTTCTCTCCAACGTGTGTCGACGTGTGTCACTTTTTGCCGAGACGTCGGGAAGCTTTACGCGTGCGTTAGGCGTGCGTCGGTACACATCGGTACATCGACGGTCGGCGAGAAACGGCAGCGCAAGTAGTTGGTTGCTCAATGTCTTAAGCATGTCAAAAAACCACGATGACCCACAACGCTCGTCAACGCGCGGGTTCCAATATTATGGCGACGTCAGAAGGACGTCGACAGCGCTGGAATAACGTAATGCGAATGCTAGGCAGTCGCCGTGCGCGCGTGAGGGTCGTCTCCACATGTTGCGCCAAATGGTTGCTTTGTTGTTTTACGTCCTACCAACATCTAAGGTCATATGAGCACGTCGCGCCAAACATTTTTTTTTTTTTTCCCTCACTCGTCGACTCATGTTGGCCGCGCGGGAATAACGCGCTGCACTGACGCCGATCTTTTTCCCCAAACCGCCGAAAAGTTGGACGTGTCTCGACGCGTAGAAGATATTTTTCGCGCTGACGGCGCCGTATTTCCTAAAGGTGAAAAAAGAATTTAGTGGAAAGGAGAAGGTGATGGGAATTGAAATTCATTTGCGCCTTGACCTTCTATGCGTTCGCCTTTACTGATAAATGTTGGCTAGCAATAAACCTGATATGGACTGTGGCTATCTATGACCGTTGCAACCACCCACGGACGCTGCTGAGGAGCGTTCATGTGTGTGTGTGGAGGAGAGGGGGGGGGGGAGCATCGGGTTGACAGGCTCATGTTAGCCGTGTCTTCTCGCCTGTCAGGTGGCTTCAGACGTGATTCTAGGTGATTTGGTTACAGCATCAGTGTGACGCTCTGGTCGACTACCTCTATCGGTCAGAGTGGTCTCGAAATATTCAACAACAACAACAACAAAAAGAACAACAAAAGAAGAAATGAACAAGCAAGAAAATAAACCCGAACTACAATATTGACCACCTCCACTTATATAGATAGTGGGTGCATGTTAACACAATGCCCTCATCCTACCCCACTAGAGTGATCATCGTGTGTTGCCTGTCGAACCGGGCCCATTTGTCCTCGCGGCCTGCTGGCGAACTGGATGTGGCAGGGGCTGCAGGGCTGGGTAGATTGTAGGTAGATGTGGTTGTCAGTGGCAGCGTGAACCTTTCCCGTGTCGGTAATGTTGTTAGACACTGTGGCCGTCCGGCACCCCGCACCCTGTGACCGCGTTTCCGATCCTGTGTCCGATCCTCTGCTTGTTGCAGATACGGATCGGGTGGCCAACCGAGTGGAGCTGGGTACTACACCCTTCGTGGAATCAATCACCGGTTAAGTCAAACCAAAGCCATACACACGATTAAGGCGCTTCTCACGACCACCTTGCCCGGTGTGGTGGTTTCAGCGTGTTCCCGTGCTCAGAGGTGTCCCTCGCTTCTGCGCTGCTTCTGCGCATGCGTGGATTTCGCATCAACTCGGGTCACCTGAGCCACTTATTGGCGCATGCACACATCCTACAAACTCGGGTCAAATAATCGAATACGCTATCCTTAAGTTCAAAACACTCCCTTTAAGTTCAAAACACTACTCTCATGGTGCTGGCAGCCTGGTCTCCCAGTGGCACCATGACCTGGTATCCCACTCAGTCACATTATCCTGACACTGAGCAAACCAGTCCTTGCCCTATCCTAATAATGCCGAGCGCCAGGCTAGGAAGCGACAAGTATCAATTTTTAAGTCATCAATTTGACTCAACCAGGGTTCGAACCCACGACCCCATGATCTACCAGCACGGGAGACGGATGCTCTAACTCATTCGGCCATCCCGTCTGGTCCTCCCAGTGGGACATCGCTATAAAGTTGCCATGAGTGTACACTGTCACAAGTCAGTACCCGTTCTGAGATAACCATAGATGTAGCTAGGACGTAAAACAACAACAAACAAACAATCAAATACCGCAGCACCATCAGCGTAGTCTAATCTAATAGTAATACTTGGTGCAGTTGCCGCAGCACCATCAGCGTAGTCTAATACGTGGTGCAGATGACGCAGCACCATCAGCGTATACTAATATGTGGTGCAGACGCTGCAGTGCTTTCAGCATATACTACTAATATGTGCCAAAATCGCCACAGCGCCATCAGCGTATACTAAGTAATATGTGGTGCAGTACCGCAGCACCATCAGTGTATACTACTAATATGTGGCAAAATCGCCCCAGCACCATCAGCGTATATTAAGTAATATGTGGTGCAGATGCCGCAGTGCTATCAGCGTATACTACTAGTATGTGTGTCCTGATATGACCTTAGATGTTCCCAGGACGTAAAACTCCCGATAACCAAACTAGGTTTCATTACACTTACAGCTCCAACTGTCGTGTTATGATAGTGTTTTGAACTTGGGTAGTGTTTTGGACTTACGCAGGGGTAGTGCATTGAACTTAACAGTAGTGTTTTGAACTTAAGTTGAAAGCACTACCGTAGTGTTTTGAAATTAGGTTGAAAACACTACCGTAGTGTTTTCAACGGGGTAGTGTTTTGAACGTCCTACACCGGCTCTGGTTTGTATTACCAAGATATGACCCAGGACTGGTTGGGCCATAGTGAGGGCAGAATGGCATCCCAGAGGGGCAGTGCTCTAAATAGCCTCTGAGTGCGCGCTGGCACAAGTCAGTATGACCTAAAATATAGCTAGGACGTGAAACTCTGATAAACCCACCCAAACAAAGTGCATGCTGCATCTCGCCGGGATGCATTACCTAATCGAGCACCGTGTATCATTGCCAACGAAGTAGAGAGGGAGTTGCCATGGATACAGGCTGATTAACGTCAGCTGCCTCTGTGCAAGAGAATATATTACACAATCTCATGATATTGAAGGACTGCATCACAACACCCATCATCATCATCATCATGCTGTCGGTCGCGATGCAACAAAGACTGCTTTCATTACTTGACTGCTGCTCTCCATTTAGCTCTCTGCTGTGAGAGTTGCGTCCATGAGTCGGTCTTAATGTCTCTCAGATTCAGGTTTCACTTCATGAAAGCTGCCTGCAAAAGTGTTGAAGTGCTGCTGGCTTTTGCAAGTTACCAGCGGTACTCTCTCGGGGAGCAAATAGAGGTTTCACACCGGCAAGAACATGTCAAGACAGGCGCAAAACTATTTGTCCCTGCAGTGGCTGGTCGGGAGATGTTGGGAGTTCCATACATCAACCGCCCTTAATGCTGCCACAGTGACATGGTTTTCTGTTTAGGGTTTGCTCCCTAAAGCCCCAGTCACACATACCCGGATCAGGGGCCGGACGAGCCCCAGACCGCCATCCGGGGTGGTCCGGGGCAATCCGGGGTGGTCTGTGGCTCGTCCGTGCCGACACCCCCTGATCCGGCCTGATCCGTGGCTCGTCCGGCACCGTCCGGGCTCAGCCCCGGATGTTTTAAAATGTTTAAAACATCCGGGGTGGTCCGGGGGATTTTGCGATCCGGGCTCAATCCGGCCTGATCCGGGGGTGGTCTGGGTATTTTGGGGGTGGACCGGGCGTGTCCGGGGGTGGTCCGGGGTCATTTTGAGCCACGGTTTGACCCAGACCATCCCCGGACTATCCAGGACTACCCCCGGCCTAGCCATGGACCACTCCGGGGGTGGTACGGGGCGGTCCGGGGCTCGTCCGGGAAAGTGTGACTGCGAGGCAAAAATCAACGAAAACAGTGCTTTTATCCATGGCGGTCCGGGACAGTCCGGGCCGTTGGTCCGTGGGTGGTCCGGCTCAAGATCCGGGGCTCGTCTGGCTATGTGTGACTGGGGCTTTAGCCTTCGGTTCTGTCAAGAACCTGTACCACAAGGCAGTGGTTTACAACTCTGCAAGGCAGGGCGTCAAACTCCCTGAGGTATTGCTATACCTGCAATGCCTGCATACCACTCACCCACCCACATACCTCGAGATGCTCGGGTCGTTGAAGTAAGTATGTATCAGCTGCTACACATTGATGCTACTATAAAGGGACTATAACACCACCAAAGACAATGTTACTTATTCACAATTGTCGTTCATTGAATATGACTATTCATGGTTTTCATATCTTTGAAAACCCGATTCTTTGGGAATTATTTAGGACCCAATCAAGGCTGACGGCCTCTGCGTTCAAGATGTGATTAATAGGGTCATTCAGTCCGAATGACCCTCCTTAGCTTTTTGATTGACTTAGGCTAGTATAGCGACTATTTACACAGTTCGGTAGGCTTTTTCTATGAAGTAGAACTGAAACATGCTTAGACTCATGGATCACTAATAATTATACTATTTATAGATGATCATAAAACAGCAGTTCACTACAATATAATTTATAAATCCCGAAGGAAAGTATCCCAAAGCCTACTCATGCCATACATGTTGAATGAATTTGGCTGTGCTCTGTTCCCTGTAACCTATGTAATTCCACCTGCATGACATCACAAAATGGGCTATTTGAGTTCGAACCGAGTATTTAGGGATTTATATGTCCTGACATTACACCGAGTATGCCTTAACTAGCCGCAGTTCTTTCTGCAATGCAGTTGATGTTTCTCGAATTTGAATATTTGGTGAAGCTATAGTGAATACTGGTTTAAAGAATACATGATATATTCTAATGCATTAGTAGTGACGAGCAATGAAGCAATTAGAATTGAATTATGATCATGAAAATAGTGATTATATAAAAAATAATTGAACTGATGATTCATGTTTATATGTTTTATCCTTTTCTTAGGTGAGTTACTTTCCTATTACTGCGTCCAATCGTCAACCTGATATCAACGTAGGTAATGCTTTGATTATATTTGTAATATACAGACTACTGCAACTAACTGTTTCTTTGCTGCTGTTTTGCTACCTGCGTATCTTGCATCTGTTGCATGGTGAATGGCCATTCTATACCACGGCGCCACTGATGTTATTGATGAGAGATTGTATGCTGTCCTCAGGTGTACGCCCAAGGGTGTGGTAGCCAATAGCACTCCCTTTGGACTGAACCCTCACAAACAGTTAGCTGGCACGCACTACAGGCCTCCTACAGGTTAAAGCTGCACATTTCAAAAACGGAAACGCCTGCCTTAGGTAAGGGTTTCCGTTTCTGAAATTACCTAGATGTTTCTAGGCAACCTAGATGTGTTCATAAATATCCAACTCAGATACTGGTACACTCATTAAACATGGATCAAAGATGTTTCCAGCTACATGTATTATGTAAATATCAAAAACTGCTAGGATTATTTCAAGCAGTTAACCATGTCCTTGTACTGAATGGGGTTGGATTTCCGTGAAAATGCAGGTTTCTCATAGGCTTAACATTGTCAAGAAATTGCAGGAAAATGCCGGAAGTCAGGTTTTATCCAGTACTCTCCTACCACTATCCCCAGCCCCGGATAAAATCGTTATTTTGGTCGTTTTGGGGCTCGCAGTCACACCTACCCGGACGAGGCACGGTCTAGCCTCCCCGCCGGACCACACCCAGACTACCCGGTGTATCCACGGAGTAGTCCTGGACTTGAAGTGGACTTGCTCCTGCTATATATATACAAAAACGGGGCTCATCCTGGACTGATCTGTGGTAAACTGGGCTATCCATGGTGATCCGTGCCTAATCCATGCTCATCCGGCTTGTCCAGGTCTTGTCCGGGAGTGGTCCGTGGGTATGCTTGGGGCTAGTCCGGGGCTGGTCCGGGTTAAACCATGGCTAAACCGTTGCTCATCCGGTTTAAAAAACACCTGGACTGCCCCGGACGGTACACAGACTACCCCCGAAGCACCCCCAGACTACCCGGACCACCCCCAGATTACACCCGGATTATGCCGGATGATGCCGGATCGAGCCCGGATCACAATATTCCCTGGATCACCCCGGATGTTTTAAACGTTTTAAAACATCCGGGGCCGACCCCCGGATGAGGCCGGACCAGCCAAGGATCTCCAAGGATCACCAAGGACCAGCCACGGATCACGCCGAATCACGGTCCGGGGCTTGGCCGGCCCCTGATCCGGGTAGGTGTGACCTAGGCTTTAGTACAGAATATCCATGGAGAGCATACCGCTGTCATTGTTATGGCCGCATTAGCACCTCCCTCTCCGTGGATTATTACTTTTCTCCCCTCTGTGATCCCTCATTAAACATGTATTGCATTTTGAGGGACCTGTACTATGCTGTGCTCTGGAACCGGTAAACAAAGCGTACGGACAGCATTTCAATTGCACACCGCCATTAATTTTGTACATGTTCACTGTAAATATCTTCAAGGGTAACCCTATAAAATATAAGTTACTTGGAACTAAAATAAAGTAGATTATAACGTTATGACTATGAGCAATCACTATTTATCTAACAGATATCGACAAACTCAAAACCATGTCATTATGCAACTTTACGCTCAAAGTGATGAATATTCAGCAAGACCTTTGGTAGCTCCGGTGTGCAGGAGGTTATGAGTGCCTAAAGGATTAGATCTCCTGCTTATAAGGTCACGGCCTCTGCTCTGCAAACAGTTGCGGAGGCCATTTGGCAGGTAATTATGTACGAGGTTATGCTGACTGCTTACAATTAGAGCCGGGGCTCTAATGTCTGTCTGAAGCAAGTAATCGGTCCCATGTGCACGCTCGGCACTGTCTGGCGCACACTGCACGATTGGTTTCCTCAACTAGGATCGCAGACAAATGGGTGTAATCGGCTTAGTTACAACTAGGCATGTGGCGGGGGGGGGGGGGAGGGTCCAAACCGGCTGGAGATGTAACGATGGATTTCTTACTTTCTTATCTAAGAAAAAAGTCCATCTTGAATCATTATTCGCTAAAGCGACGGTAAGTGAACTAGGTGATTTTGGTTAAAGGGACTGACATAACTTTACTTAGTCACAATTATCATGATTGGTTGGTATATCTTGAATACAACCTATTTTCTGCGCATTATTATTTAGGGTTCAATTTAGACTGAGGGTCTCTAATCAAGGTGTGAATATTACAGTAATTTAGCCCTAACAAAAGAAAATTGTAACTTTTGTTGACTTTATACTATATTATATATGTGAATGAATGTAACATAATATGGCTGGAAAGCCAGTGCCTCGGCACTTAAAAATACCTTCATTCGCTGAATAAAATGATCATTTACTTAAAAAACAAAAAAACATGTTGGGCTGTCAGAGTGCTGTGGGCCAAGGAATAATCACATAGTTGAATAACCTTTCTCAAAATAGAATTGAAACATAATCATGGATCACTAATTATAGAAAAGGGCTATAAAGAAACTGTTCACTGCAATATAGCTCTCAAAGGAAAGTACCACAACACCTCCTGTCACTAATATCGCATTTGAAGCCCTTTGATTATATTGTGTGACCTATGTAATTCTAGCTATCACTTCCTAGCATGACCTAACAGAATTGGCTTTTTGAGCTCCAACCCAGTAAGTATTGACATAGACAGGACCATTGCACCGAGTACAGACTCCCTGGCTGCTACTAGTAGTTTTGAGTGCAGTCCACTTGATACTTCTAGAATGTTAATATGTTGTTAACATATATAGCGAACTTTCTTGTCAGGAATACATGTTATATATTCAGGTGACCAGGTCTTTAAGCTGAGGCACCATTAATGTGTAGTTCTGTGAGTACAGCGTAAGGCGCAGTGTGTTAAACGTCTACAAGGTACAACTGGCTGTGGGTGAATACTGATCCCCAAGGAAGGACTGACACTGTGACCCAGCACGCCATCTCACAGCTTCAGCTTACATGACAGAAGGTGCAGTTAGGTGCCCTACCCACCGCTATCCTTCACTACACGGACCTCACTTTAAACTCACTTGGCACATGTGTGCTACTTTAGCCCATTGTAATATCTTGGGACTCGACTGTCAGAGCCCCAGATACCACTTACTCTTCCCCAGGTGCGTTCTGACAACTATCTGTCAGTTCCCACCTGATGCCCCTCTCAAACAAACTCATAAGGAAGAAACGGAAGACAAGTCATGCCAGATTGACAGTGAAGAAGTTGTGCTCTATTGGCATCAACTCCTGTTCACCTACTAGCGACCTATCACCCTCAGATCCTCATTACTCTTGTTAGTGTGTAGAAGAATCAGTGCCTACAGCCCATTGAACCGGAGTCCCATGGTTGTTGCACACAGCTCAGTGCCTTTGGAATAGCTGCTGCTAGTTTGTGTATAGAAAGTGGAGCCTCAGACAGAGTGTCTGGGTTCCTGGACATGAGAAGAGGTGTCTCCTGCTAGAGTGCCTAGCCAAGAAGAAGTGAATGAAATAATGCCTAGAGTGCGGTCTGTGTATCAGGTGTAAGGGATGCAAGTGACTGGGCCTCCCACAGCCAGCCAATCAAACACCCTCTACAGCCTGGGGGGAGATGCCCTAATAGGGGGCAGCTGTCACTCAACCCCAGCTGCAGGTGGTGTCCATAATGTATGCAGGATGGCTGGGTGTGCTTGCCCATCGGCTCTGTGGTAACAGGTAGTTGCAGACAGTTACAATAAACATATATTAAAAATGTTCTTCCCCTCCACTTGCACTCTTACTGGTGCATAGAGGGAACATTTCACTAAACATTAACTGTCTCTTAGATATGAACATCATGTCATAATCTTGGCCACTATGTGTTATCATATTTTCCACATAGTCTCTTATGTCACAGAGCGAGTGGGGCACCCATTGCTTCTCTGTTACATAACCTTGGTCCCCACTCCGTCGCCTGAGAATAGTAATGCTCTCTGCCAATATATAGATCCGAACCGAAAATCGGTATATATTTACACCATGGTCTACCAGGACTTTAGGCCTAACCCTAACCCTAAACAGTTAGTTAAATAGACAGGTCAAGTCAGGTCAGATAGGGTCTTCTGTGATCGCTCTTTAACTAACTTTTTATGGTATGGGGTAGGGTTGAAGTCCCGGTAGACCACACACTAAAGTAGCGCCACCACACGCCTCCTGAGGACCAGCTAGTAGCCTTCTTGCCATACATTTGTATATAATGTACATTTCAGTGAACTTATCCTAGTAAATATTGTTACATTGCATAAAATAACACTGTGTGGGCGGGGTCTTCACAAACAAATTCAGATTTGGGGATACCCTGATATGATGTCACAGTGGGTACATTTTTAATAAGCACACCAGTATCTAAGTTTGGTATGTAGAAGCAGATGTAACTAAGTGCTTTGGTTTCGAAAAAATGGTGTGGTTTCATCAGATGCAACCTTACTAAACGTAAACACACATCACTTACGCAAGATGCACATCACATATTGCAAGACGCACATTGCATGTCACACTTTGTGTGGCTTTCCGTCGCCACATGCCGCGTCTGTATTGCAAACACCGTGTTCTCTCCATCGGCGCCTTATTCAACTAGCAGCATGCCACTGTCGATCGATTCCTACTAATTGCGATCAAATTATTTGATTCGGATTACGTCATCCAGATATTCTTTCCGAGTAAATTTGTAAACACCGGAAGTTGGAGGCGGTGGTTTCCGGAAATTCCCTCGGCGTCTCGGGTGCTGGTATTGCGTCTCGGAGCCTACATTTCATTCGCAGTGGTCCGGTATCCATTCTGCTATTGATGGGAGACGAATGGTTGGAACCATGGTCGCATTACGGCCGAGATCTCCCTGGACGGATCCTTCCGATCTGAAACTGGTGGTTTACGCTAATGCAGCTCCAAAGCCAGAGCTCTTTGGAATTACTCATTCGAATCCTCGTCAAAATAATATTATTAACTGCTGTCTTGCATATAACATATATAGTACATTAACTATGTAATATATTTGATATATTTTTAATACATTATATATAGTATATATAATATGTAATATATCTCCATTACATATATAATATATGGAATTCTCGGACGGGAATGACAGAGTAGAGCGTCCCTGGTTAGGATTTGTGCCGCTGGCAGCACCAGCGGTCACGGGTGGAGGGGCATGCTCCGCACCAAATGGGTCTACAACAATAGTAATACTAATAGACAATACTAATATTAATCTCCCTTCCAGGCCTTGATGCCTGCATACTGCTTATACCTCACATATATTAGTTATGTATGAAAGACAGCGGTTAATAATGTTATTTTGGTGAAGATTATAATTTGTTGAAAATCACTTCAAATTCTCTTCACACATTTAAATTGCATTTGTCCTTCCCAGTTTGGTGCCCCGTACTGCGACTAGTGTCCATTTACTTGTACTCCAATACATTTGCTGTATTAGACAACATGTGTAAGCCTACACTACCCCTAAGCCCTTTGCTGTTATTACACCATACACCTAAACAAAAATGAATATGCCTACCACAAAGTATTTGCAATTAAGACCATAACTATTTGGTTAAAAGCGCAACAAAAACTAATGGACCAACCCCAAACCCGTTGCTTTTATTAGACCATAAACGCTAACCTTTATTAAAATATTGATTTCTAATTCTCAGAAACTGTGTTCCACTTGAGGTAGTCTACTTGAAATGCATATTTCAAAGAAACCAATTATTGGAGTGTCAATATTTAGATTTCATCATTTAGCCCAATAATGTGGGAGATATTTTAGATCAAAAGTAAATGTTAATATTGTGTATTATGTGTCTTATTGGGATGGATGTAGCTAACTAAATATAAAATTACATCACTAATTTGTGACATTGTCAACAGCATTGAATATAAAGTGTCACAAACTTAATGAAAACCTCTGAACAACAGCACATTTTGTCAGCATCATGGTTATAAAAATGATGAAATAGTTAACCTTTTCTGGAGTCATTAACATCGTAACATTTCGTTTCCACTTGCAAGTACTATGAAACTGTATCAAACACTGAGTACAGATACAATACAGTAACTATTTTCACCATTTGACACTCTATGCATGGACTCAGTTATGGTATAGTAAAAGATAACTCCTGAAATTGCCCCTAAGCATTGAACATTGAGCCGAACATTTGTGTAAAATTGTTGATTCCCCTTGGACTGTTTTTCTGCTTTTCTCTTTAATCATCACAAATAACACAAAACCATAGCAATGAGGTTTCAAATTATTATTACTACCGTTTATAAAGCAAGTGACATGAAATGTCCTAAAAATGTCAAGCTTTGTGTGGAAAATATTTGATTTTGGAGTCAGATTGGTTTCCATGCTATTCTGCTATTTATTGGGTGTGAGCATCATTTGACCTACTTGGAAATGTCAATATGTTTATTTTCAATTATTCAGATGCAAAAGGACATACACCTTGAGGAAGCTTGTATATAGGACTTTGACAGCATTTTGATTTTGTGGTACTGATGTCACAGAATTAGGTACACAACTTCTGAGAACGAACCACCTAGACAGGTGGACGTGGATAGGGTGGTGATATCAGGGAGGCTAGATGGTGTAATGATTGGCACACTAACCCGGAATGCAAGAGATGTGGGTTCGATTCCCAATCTAGGCACAATATTTCCCATTTTCATTATCTCCACAACACTCGTTTCCGTAACCAGTATTTTGTACAACTTACACACTGTATGGTTGTTGAACCTACCCTACGTATGTATCTCCAATATACAGGCAATGCACTTACATAAGTGTATTGCCTGTATGTAATTGTAAGCATTACATGACCATTTAAAAGACTTACAATTCCACGTGTAGTAGTCTGCATTGACCTCTCATGCAAGGAGCCACATAGACAGGTGGGATTGGGTAGGGTGGTGACATCAGGGAGCCTAGGTGGTGTACTGGTTAGCACACTTGCCCGGAATGCAAGAGATGATGGTTCGATTCATGCTCTAGGTGCAATATTTTCCATTTTCATCACCCTAACATCTGTGGTATTACATACTGTATATAGAACAAAAGCCAAGTAAGAAAATTGACACGCTCGGACGCGCGTGCCACACACCCACACGCACAGACACTGCCGGTTGGTCCGTGTACCATATCGGAGACCATGCAGGCCAGCGGCAGTATGGTAGGTTTCACCACGTGTTCCCCTATCATATGTGTTCCCTTATGCATTACATATAGAAGTATAGGTGGCGCCACAGTGCCACGCTCCACTAGAAACCATGGCGACCGCCGCAGGTGTGCATCAACTATGCACAGCTCCGCCGCAGGGCGGCACCAGCCACTAAGACTCCACCGCAATGGGCGTTTAGTCAACGATAGGCTTTTAATGCAATTTGTAGCGTTCTTTCTTCTGATCATCACGATCTTAGGGAGAGTGGAGAGGATGCAGTGCACCATCCATTGTACATAGATGCATTGGTAATATCTAACCCGCTGGTGGTAATTGTATTACGTGCGGTATAAAGTACTTATGCAAATATTCATGTATGTAATTCTCCTGCTTTGTTATTATGTTATTCTATTCGCTGCATCTACTCATGTAGCCTCCTTTGATATGTTCTTGGGTGGTTGGGGTTACTGGAGGATGAGGTGTAATCTGGAGAGTGGGAGGTCTGCTATCAAGCAGCTCCCCTAATTCCCCGACTGCCCTCCAGGTGGTGCCTCACCCCTTACCATCTGCCCATTCTGCCTCCGATTTTGCTCAATAAAATGTAACAGTAAGTCTTTAGGGCCAGCCACAGTCTTAGGCTCGATCCATTACACCTGTCTTGTCTTCTAATTTGTTATGGAAGGAATTAATAATACAGCCTATTGAGTACTTGTCGGCCATTCTCTCTCTTGGCGTCTGACATTCTCACCGGCGCCATTGCTATAGCATTTAAAGCATTGCCCGACTTAAAAGGGATGATACTCATGTAAGAAGTGTCCTCATGGAAGCAGTGGTTCCATAAATCTACGCCAGATATATAAAAACTGACCAATAAAATATTTATAATAATGATAATATAGACTTTATGAACACAGAAACCTGCAATCATGGACTGTTTCGGTGCAATTAAGATATATTGATGAAATGAAAACACATTTGAAGCAGTGTTTTGTTTTATTTCATTGTGTTGTTTGTTATCTTATACTGTTCTGATGGGCCACTAATCCTAAAATACAAAAGGATGACAAATTGTAGAATCACTTTAATCTAGGGACTGTCCCTAGTGTATTGCCACCAGTAGCACTGTCGAAGTGATACTACACATCTCATACAAAGACCATGTTTCCATCAAGGAAATCCGTACCAAGATAAAGCATGTAATTGGACCACAGAAAGATCTGACGATTGTAAAGAGAATCAAACTGTAGTTGTACGGCCATATTTTCCATTCATCAGGTCGGGCCAAAACCATCTTGCAAGGCACAGTAAAAGGGGGATGAAGAGAAAGTGGATAAATGAAGAGGTGGTAAGACAACATGAGGGAATGGACAGGCATGGACGGAGGTAGAGAACAGGGTTAAATGGAGAAAACTGGTTGCAAAATCATCTGTGGTGCCCCAATTACCCTCACATGTAATGGATTAATGATGATGGTAACAATGATGATGATGATGATGATGATGATGATGAGAAGTGACCTACCACCGCATTACCAGGTACTGATATAAACTGTAGCTTGGTGTACGGGGTACACTGCCGTCCTGATATGACCTTAGATGTTGCTAGGACGTAAAGCAACAACAAACAAACAAACCGTGGGGCAATAGTCCAGAGTGGAGCCCCAGCCTAGTGTGCTGCAACCTGTGGGTTCTTCTGACATGGCAACGACCAGTGTGGAAAGGGCTGCCACTGTGTGGTAATCAAACCAATGTATCTAGACTACTACACTATCAGTAGGTACAGTGCGAGTAGGACCGCTATTAACCCAGTGTATTTACGATAATGTTATCATCGATATATGACCAAAATACTACACGTGTTGGCCCTTCGGTATATTGCCTTGTAAATTCCACCAACAAGAGATTAACTGCTTAACATGAAATGCCCATGGGGTTGTTCTGTCCTACTAGTATCAGACACGCTGACCGAGAAGCGACACTTATTGACCATTCATGTAGGGCGCATTTACTACATGGGGATACCAGATTGTCCACGATAGCCTCCCAATAAAGTCATTTCATTTTGTTGTTTACTATTAACAGAACAGTGAGGTTTTCTTTTAAATGGCATAACGTATAGGCTAAAGGCTAACAGAAGACATATGCATCATTACAGAGAGTTGCCCCTAGGGGCCGGCTCATCAGGTACTTACCGATGCTACCAGCCATAATACTAACATAAGTACAATATTTAACATAACCACCCAAAGGAAACCTTGCTGAGGTGCACGCATGGTGAACGGTGGAGTGCTCTCAACCTTTTGTTCCCATCCCCCTTTGGTGACAGTTAAATGTGTTTCCTGGAGGAACAATATGAGGGCATAAACTCAGAGCAACGGCGAGTTGCTAGTAAATGTGGTACCCTTGATGTGTGCGTATTAGTTGACAGCCTGTACATTATAGTTTATACGGCAGCCTATGATGTGCCCAGTTTGAGGCTGTCATCGGTGTGTGGGTAGCTGCTAATGGGAACCTGAGCATGTATCTGTATTGGAGCGAATTATATATGCTAATTACACTCATAGATAGGGAGGATTTGTCAGTTTCACAGATGAGGATGACCGAATGAGTTGGGCGCCCGCCTGCCGTTTTGGTAGGTCATGAGATTCGAATCCTCTGGGTTAGAACCCTGATCCAGTCAAGCCAATGACTTAAAAATGTATACTTGTCACTACCTAGCCTGACACTCAGCATTACTAGGATAGGTCAAGGAGCAGTGGAAAGAGGAAGACCAATTGTCTGCGATTGAAATTTCCCCTGCTTAATCATCTAAGGTATATTAAAAAACCCGCTAAAACTACCCAGTGTGGGCGGCAAATCACAATAGCAAAAAACCACCAAACTGCGTAGTCCGTTCGTTTTGAATTGGTGACGTTAAATCTATTAGGCTGACAATTACAACCTAATTTTTACGATAATTGGCTAACTTTACAGATACTTTAAGGATACACATTAAAAATGATTTGTTTGCTCATCCTAGTTACAACCGCGTGTAATACACCATTGTCATGCCGCTCGTTGCCTGTCAAAGCCAGTCAGTTTTGATGTTGCTCAGGGGTAAATCCGCCAGAGAAGTGATGAATGAGCAAACCAGTATCTAAGTTAAATATGTATGAGCAAATCTACATAAGTGCTTTGCTTTTTAAATTATGTAACTTTAAAGGATATTAGGTGAAAACTCGGAGGGCATTCTGGGATTGCGTTTCATTCAGGAGAAGTTGATGGTATTGCAAGTTAGTAAGCTGTGTTAAGAAATGAGACCTGCGTGACCAAGATAAATGATTCAAATGTATGGAACATGCTGGTTATTTCTAGGGCCGGGGCTGCGTCATTTAAGTTGTTCCCATTTTGGTCAGTCAGCTCTAATGGCAACTGGTTTTGGCCTCGTCTTGCGAAAACAATCATGGAAGGCACAGTGAAAGGGGGCAGACAAAGGAAGATGATGATGATGATGATGATGATGAATGGCAAATATTATACCTGGATAATCCGACAATTTCAAACACAAAACACTGACCTAGATTTGATTCTACATATATATCCAACTTAAATACTGGTGTACTCACTAAACATTCATTGTAGGTTGCAGTTCCTGAGTTGTTCTTTATATGCTTTAAAAGGGGTTAACAAAGACCATGTACAACATTGTATTGAGGCACACCTAAATTAATTCTGCAACTTTTCTCTTTGAAAATCTCCAAAGTTCTCCAAAGTTAAATTTTAATGTAACGTAGATTGTAATTATCACCTAATATATTTATAAACAAAATATGCAGAAACACAAAATTAGGATTCTGCAACATTCACCCACCTCTGGACAATATTTCATTAAAAAATATCAGATTGGTGAAAATGATAAAGAAACGTCTTTAGACTCATTTTATGTAAGATGAGTAAGCACACACTATGTTGTTAGTATAAAAATGTAGTTTAATACCCTTGACAAAAAATGGTTCTCGTTCCTTTGAAACATTTTAACAAACGGGTTGGCTAAATCAGTAAGAGCACTGATTTGCCTCCCACGCGGAAGATCTTAGATTCAAACCCGGCCGAATGAAACCAAAGACTTAAACAAATATAGTCTTGTCACTACCTAGCCTGACACTCTTCATTGCTAGAATAGGGCTAGGACCGGTTTGCTTAGTATCAGCATAATGGGACTGGGTGGAATATTGGGTCCTGGTGCAGGTCGTCCAGTCTCCCATTGGGGGTGCACTATGTAATCAATATGTGTGCGTACTTATCACAAATCGGTACCGGTCCTGATTTGAACTTATATGTTGCTGGAACATAAGGCTCCAACACATAAACAAGAATTGTCTAATGATGATTCTCGTTGCGACAACCAGTTGCTAGAGCTAATCGCCATGTGTATAGGCTTCACTGTAACCATTGTCAATTTCAGTTACACCTTCCCTGAATGACATTCTAGCCTCTACATTGACATTTTATCGTTCACTAAAATATATGGTAAACGAGTGTGCAACCCCAGCCCCACATCTGTCAGAACCAATTTGGCATCATATTAGGAGTGATACTAACTTTATTCTATCATATGACGATTCATTACCCGGTAACAGTCACATTCTTCCTAAGCATATTAAACTTGCAAAATAAGAGGAGCATTGATGCATTGCCACTTTTCTATGGGTGTAATGATGAATGCGGAATCACATTTGACTATGACAATGTTATATGTGATTACTTGGGCCTCTCCAACTTAGTGTATGGCTTTCATATATGTGCCTGTGGCACTTGGCTAATGTCGATCGGATGTGTGAGTCCTATCGTTAGTTTATTTGGGCTTTTACATCCTGGAAACATCCAATATCATACCAGGACGGGTACCGGGTTGTGATAGTGCGCACTCACGATGTCTTTATAGTGCTGTCCCCCTGGGAAACCATGATGCTGACACCATGAACCGAGTTCACACTCAGTCCCATTATCCTTATACTGAGCTCACCAGTCCTTGCCCTATCCTAATAATGCAGAGTACGAGGCTGGGTAGCTACAAGTATGCATTTTGTAAGTCTGGTTTGACTCAGTCGGGATTCGAATTCCCAACATTTAGCACACGAAGCCAGCATGCTTACCGATTCAATTGTGGCGTCTGGTTATAATTTATTTGTGTAGATATTTGATTTGTAACATCAGGGAAGCGTTCGCCACTTCTACACCATGCCAGAAATGGCGAAAGCACACCCACATAAAGGTTGGCTGAAATGCTAAATGTTAAATGTGAAGAGCTGACCTTACTTTCCGGTGTGAAGATGTGTAAGCGATTATGTATGCGCCTTCAGCTCTCGTGTTCCGGGTAATTGTGGCTATTTAAAGTGGTGCTCTAGACACACGACCTAAAGCTGGTTGCCTTCCTAGCGATAGCGACGGAACTCTTTTATTTTCTGTGGATGTTAGGCTCACAGGGGTCGCACTTTCTACCCGTTGTATAATGAGAAAGGCTGGACAGACAGCTTTGACACGGTAACTAAGTTTGTGTTGATAGAGCAGGCTACCACTGGCTACGTGTCATTGACGCATTTCATCGACATTGAGAGAGAAAAATAGAGGAGAGAAAAAGGAAAAATAACTTCGACTTCCATAATCCAGTGTTTTAATATAAAATGTCTGGAATACCTTTTTTTTATATATATATATATATATATAAATATATATATGTATATATATATATATATATATGTATATATATATATATATATGTGTGTGGTTAATCGATGTGATCTACTTCACTTTATTTTGACATGACCTTTATTTTAAAGACGCACATTTTGAGATTTAAATTTAAAACAGGCAATACTAATTTTGGCGTGCAGACCGGAATGCTGGATATTGGCATCGTATAGCAACACAACACAGGAAACACCAACCTGTAATAACTGTTTAATGAGCGGACCAGTATCTAGGTAGGTGTTTTGGGTTAAAAGTGTTGATGCGTACATCGGATTGGGCAGCTTTAACCTCTTGTGCGACATGGTAAGTCATTACCCGATCTTCTTTTGTCTGGGTCCACCAGAAGGCATGCTTCCAATGCCAGGATGTTCGCTGTGCTCCGACATTCTTACCATTATAATATACAAAGGAGTTTGTGTTCCGTTCCAAAGAGTATTAACTGCATCAATCTATCAGTCAGGTTCCACTATGTGCTTATACACCGATGCTGAGCTGTGTAGTGACCGCATTCAATTTGATTACCTCTTCATGAATGTGAAATAACAACGCATAATACAGATACTGCTGTAAGCTACACACCATTGGCTAGACTTTCCGTTGCACACGGCTGTTAAACGAGCGTATTGCCGAGACCATGTGTTGTGTTTCGGCGCATGCGCACAAGCACGCGCTGCAGTTGGTGTCACAGGAAGGAGGTTTGTTTCTGTTAAGGAACCCACAGGGGGCCAATGAGTGCCACCATAGGAACATGTCGGAGCGACAGTGGCGCTGACATAAGTAGTGAGCGTAAAAGGAACTACGTCCTACGGACAGCCCCTATCTCTGTCATAATTCATGCGTCACACTTCAGCCACAGTGTCAGCTCTATGGCACCCCCATCCCCCACTCCAATCGTGCGGCAGGTCATAAGTTCGAACACTGACTGTCAAACCAATCATTTACAAGCTTAATGTTTGTCGATAACTAGCTTGGCTTGGCATTAATAGGGTAGTGCAATGACTGGTTTGCACAGTATCAGGATAATGTGACTAAGTAGGATAATGTGATTGAGTAGGCGCCCAGTTTTCCAGTGGGGCAGCACTATATAATTGCCGTGAGTGCGACCTATCACAAATCGTTACCCGTGCTGATATGACCATATGTGTTTCTAGGACATAACGTTTCAACAAACAAATAAATTTACCCAACTCACCAAAACGCTCTTGGGTCATTAAAATTCAGGATTTGGAAAATACTAATTATTTTGAGGAATGTTAGTGAATTGCTGTGTTTTTCACCATAGTCACTCAGGGTTGGGGTGGAGGGGGCAGGGTGATGTACATAGTAGTCTGCAATGACCCCCACTACCACACGGTGGTAGGGGTGACTATGTGACCCCTGTTTGGTAAGAAGTAACAACAGGTGGCAGCATGCTAGCAGGAATAGTCCCTTGGGTGGACTGTTCCACCCATTGCTAGCAGCCATCCCTCACGGGAAGTTATGTGCTACCCAACTGGGCAGTGACAGGTCATTCCTATTCTGATCTTGGTGGAATATACCACGGAGTGCCCTAAGGTTTGAAGTTATCTCAGTGCTCCTCCTTTATCACTCTGGTGGAGTAAGGCATGGTTTGTCACATGTGAAAAGGAGTGTTGGTTATATGTAGGAGGGAGTGTTGCTGTTAGGCACATTTTATTTTTTATTTATTTTTTGGTCCATTAGTTGTTTAAGCAGGGGAAATTTCAGTCATAGACGACTGGTCTTCCTCATTCCACTGCTGGTCGATAGAAAGCCCGAGCCTACACTTTTACCGACCCAAGGGATTTTTAACCTCCCACACCACATAGACATGGTATGAGAGCAACCGGCCTTTGATGACGCTGTAAGTTATACACAGCGGTGGAAATCCAAATTGGCAGAGCTGGGGGCATGGGGAATCGAACCGCCGACCCTCAGATTAGGAGTCTGACTTAGAAAAAAGTCAGGCACTCTAACCACTCCGCCACAGAGAACACATTGTTGTTTAAGACACTGTGCAGGTGGAGATATTTGTGTACAGAAGAATGAGCATTGCAGGAAGGAGGGGGAGGGAGAGGGACATGGATAAAGGGAGGGAGAAAAAGGGAGAGAGGGACATGGATGGATGATTTGTGGGATACAGAAGGGTAACCTGTCTGGCTATTGGGAACAGTGGGAGACAGCGGGAGACGGTGCAACATAAGACGTTAACTGTAGAGCTTTGCGCAAAAGGTGGGCTGTCGTGAGGGCGTGGTGTGTAGATGCTGGGATATAGTGTCCTATTGAGCCACAGCGCTGTGCTGAGTGTGACATGGGAGGGTTAGTAATTGGAATACTTGTTGGGCTGCACCTGCCGACTGCCAACTGAACTGACGTGTCACACTGTGCGGCTATTCAAGCTGACTACATCGACCAAGGATGAAAGATCTCCACGATTTCGTGGATTTCCGGGATTTTTCCTGTAGCTATAAGTGTATACTAAAACGTTGCGCTCGTCCTGATATGACCTTAGATGTTGCCAGGATGTAAAACTCCAACAACCAACCAACCAATACGTTGTTTCACGCTGCAGCACCATCAGCGTATACTAATATGTGGTGCAAACGGTGCAGCACTAGCAGCGTATACTAGTAATGCCTTCAAACACCGCAGCAGGGTCAGCGTATACCAGTACTACTAATACATGCTTCAAACGGCGCAGCACTATCAGCGTATTCTACTAATACATGCTTCTAACGCTGCAGCACTATCAGCGTATACCGATATGTGGTGCAAACGCCGCAGCACTAGCAGCGTATACTACTAATACATGCTTCAAACGGTGCAGCACTATCAGCGTATACGAATATGTATGAAACCCGACTTCCGTGAATTTTCTGTGATTCCCTGACAATGCTAAGCCTATGGGAGAATATCAGCATTTCTGCTTTTTTTCCCGGAGTCCACTTTCATCCCTGATCGACGTATCCGGTTCTTGCACGTGACATTTGATGCACAAGACAGAACTCCTCACCCCCCACCCTCTATCTCTTTCTCTCTCTACTATATGGGAGTAGTACATGAAACTAAGATGTATTATCTGCGAGCATATACACACGATACCACATATGCTGTGGATTTGGATTATCAACGCAAGTACAGTATAGAAATAGCACACATGCAAGGTTTACATTTGTGCATATTTTGCACCCTTTTCTATGCATCAAGTTAGAGCTGCATAGTTTGATGAAAGCATTACATTTTCTGAAAGCAAAGCACTTATCTAGATTTGAACATCTTATTAAGTATGTGTAGCTACATAGAAGGACATACTAAGTCAATATAATAAAACCTGTTTATACTGAAGCTTATGGTGTGAGTATTTCGACATACACACCAACATTAATTTTTCATGATTTCACTTCAAAGATAACGTTTTAAAATAAAAGCTACTTCAAATGAGGTTATAATGGTTAACTAAATATATTTATCTAAAAATTAAATAAAGGGCAGAAAGTCAAATCGATCGGACTATGCGACTTTAATAGTTCAACGATCAACATATCCACCAAACCAGACGGGATGATCGAGTGGGTCGGGGACCGGCTTCCTGTGTGATCAATCTCCAAACCAATGTCTTACAAAGTTAACACCTGTCAGTACCTGGCTTGATGCTCGCTATCACTCCGAGAGGGCAATGACTCGTTGACTTATGGTCAGTATTATATGTCTATTGGTTCCTAGTACCAGTGGTCGGGTATCTCAGTGGGGCAGCGCTATAAAACCGTCAGAACATGCATTACCAGAATCCATACCTGTCCTGCATTGACATCAGCCGTAGCTAGGATGCAAAACCCCAATATATGGAGACAATCAGTGACCGATTTTAGATAGTGCTTTGCCATGCCATGTACCCCACACTAGCCACCACATGATGATATGCTTACTCAGCAAGATTGTGTCTTATAAGCATTGTAGGCTTCACTGCAACGACGATTGGCAGCAAATTGTTAAATGGCTTAGCCTCTCACCTTTTATTACTGTTGATTAACTATTTACCGCGATCTTCTATTGTTCTGTATAGGTGTAAATCATACGGTTATACATATGCCACGCAATAACAGTTATTACTAGATCACCTATGTATTATTTAAATCTATATTGTTATATATATTGGAAGTGAATGAGTAGTGTAAGTGAGCAAATAAAAATTGTCAGTTATGCAGACATTTCGCAAATCATTAGCGCGCAATGTGACTTGGAGACATTCACGGAGGGTATAGCCCTTGACAATATTAAAGGGAGTTTGTGAGTGTTTACATCGGCAATGACTGTGTATCCTCATGTCTAAAACGGATAACTTAAAGCTGCATAATCCGATGAGAGCATAACACTTTCTAAACCAAATCAGATTTGATTCTACCTATCTCACTTAGATGCCAGTTAATTTGTTTCTGCATAGAAGGGAATGCTAAATTAATTTATTAGAATCATATAGTGTCAGACTTTTGACGTGCACACCTAAATTAATTGAACAAGTTTTGTTTTTGTTTGTTGGTAAATAGTTTTTATTCTCCAGAATAATACATTTGTCAGCGCCGAGGCATTGGTCTTCCGGCTATAATATCACTGAGTCATTTAGTCACTTACATATATCATTGTACGGATGAATAAACTATGAAATGAGAAGGTGTTGAAAGAAGATGTACAGTAGGTTACATTTCAAATATCTCTAAAGCTAGCCATTGGAAATATAAGTTACTTCAAATTAAAGTAACATAGATTAAAACGATCAAGCTAATCTATTTATCAAGCTAATGTATTTAACTAACAAATTGACAGCAACGCAAAACTATGGGACGATGCAACTTTAATAGTCATGGTTTCCATAGCAACTATTGGCTTTTCAGTAAGGAGTAGGGCCTGACTAGTACTTGGGTGCTTGCTCATATTACAATAGGCGTCAGTGTTTTCTGTTGCCTGAACTCGCCATCACCTTCCCTCCTTGGATAGTTGGCATATCACGATTGCATTTCATATATAGCTCATGCGGCATTATCTTTTAACATCTTTTTAAAGGAATGGAATGGAAAGGTATTATGTTGCAGCTAAGCTTCCATGGTGACAAAGACGATTAATATCCAATTCAATTGGCATGGGTTTCAATTCACATGTCATGATCCTTTCTGACCTCAGTGAAGTTAGATTACCTGCTCGGTCCTTTCCCGCCATGCAACCTTTATATATATATATATATATATATATATAACTCACAATCGGAGGACGTTCGTTGAGTAGCCCCGGCAGTTTTTCTACATTAACTACAAAACCAACCAGGTTAGTATCATTTTAAATGGATACGTTGGTTTAGTTCATGTTAGCATTCACGTACAAAACGTTTTGGAACTTTTCATTAAGATATTACTGTTTTACAGCTTAATTACGATTGTTTATGAAACATCGTTAGAACAATGCAGCCATTGTTCGTTTGATAATGCCCCTCATTGCGGAACGGAGAAATGTTTGGCAGGAGCCATTTACATCGAGAGGATTTATTCCTGGGTTTCTTTTAGATTCCCCAAATAGTTTGAGACGTACCTCCGAGTCCTATAGTATTTTCTTCAACTTGTTGGCCAAGAAAACCACAGGTGGGAGAAGTTTATAGGAGAGAGAGTGTGGGAGGGACCACTACACTGGTCCCTACCCCTCGTTTGGTTTTGGTTGGTTGTCCATACCATTTACCTACGACTGTCTATTAACCACATGCCTGTGTTAAAAACGGTTTAAATACCGATTTAACACCATGATACACACTTGGGTTAATTTTGTGCTAATTACCTGTGTGAAATTCAGCCAAATTATGCCTAATATTTGGGTTTTTGGTGTTTTACAGACTCAGAGCCATGGCTATGAAGCGGAGTAAGGTTGACACACCTCAAGGGCTGAGTGAAGACGAAGACTGTCCAATGCCGGTTCGGGTGCAAAGGTCGCCAGAAGAAAGAGATTATGACAAGGCTGGGGGCTCTGAGCCCGACCCAGCTGAACTGGATGAACGAGTTACGCACTTAGTTCAACAGAAAATGGAGGAGATGCTTCCCTCCAAAGTGCCGGCTAGGAAAAGCAAGAAGCCAGTCCTAGACTCGGAAGATTCTGATTGGGAGGATCTTTCAGAGGATCAAGCCTCTTCGGAGGAGGAGGAGGTCGTTGTGGTTGCACGCAAACACAAACACAAACACAAAAATAGGGCACAATCATCAGATGGAGATGAGTTCACCAGGGCACGCAAGAAGAAGCCGCTGGTGAAGAAGAGTAAGAAGTAATCCAAGAAGAGGAAGAAGAACAAATCCTCTTCTGACTCTTCGTCGGACTTGTCTTCAACAAGCTCCGACTTGGACACTAAACATGCGGGTAAATACGCGGAGTTGAGTGGTAAGGTTATGATGAAGAAGTGCAAGGTTATTCGAAGGAAAAAGATCCATACCACCACGATGATGAGGAAGACCATTCAGGGGCACTTTAACACCTTCAAGCCAGCCGAAGTGATTATGAAGCTGGCTGAGAATTTCATTGGGATCAAAGGGATCCCGGAATCTGCCATCATGGAGATGGATTCCAATGTGAAGATAAGTGAGGACCATAAGAAGTTTGAAACGGTTCTTCACACGGTACACAAAGGTAGCCAACAGGATGATGGCTGAGAACAAGTTCTCTTTGCTCTGCGGAGAGATGGATGGAGGAATTGCGCTGCTGACAGCGACCAGCAACTTCCTTTCTTACAGATGCTTTGAAAACATCTTTAAGGCTGCATCTGCATCGATGCAGGGAAAGAAGTGGCGAGATCCAAGAAGGTCTTGGATAACGACGGAAAGGAATACACATTATTCCTTGCCCTCAAGCCTATTAAGGGGAAGCCACTGGACAAGACCAAGATGTTTGGTGGTCCACTCCAGCACTTGTTTAAGCAAGTGGAGACCGGATCTAAGAGTGGCAAACACATGGAAGCGGACAAGAAGGCCACAGACACAAATTCTACGCGCTTTAAAAAGACGAGGCAGGATTTTCGAAGCCATCAAACCGGACAACGAGGAGGCCGGTTCGGAACAAACTACAGCTACCAGGCCAGGGGAAGAGGCCAAAGGCAGAGCTTCGGCTGGAACGAAGGGAACAGACTCTTCAAGAGGGAGTTCAATACCCAGAAGTCGTTCCCCCACCCAGGCATCAAATAAAAGTGGCAACGTAAACGCCAGTAAGCATATTTAAAGCTGGAAACCTCAATAATTGTCTACCGGAATGGAATAACATTACGGAAAATTTAACTATACTTAGCTTAGCGGAAGGAGTAAGAATACCACTGATTGAGGAACCTATTCAAAATAGTATACCTTTTCCTTACCAATTTGATGATTCAGAAGGTGAGGAGTTAGACTATCAGGTCCTTAAATTTGGTGAAAAAGGCATTATAGAACCAGCACTTCATGTGGCTGGAGAATTTATTTCTAATATCTTCATGAGACCCAAACCAAATGGAGATGTAAGACTAATTTTAGAACTAACGTTGTTTAACAAATTAGTAGAATACAAATTTTTTTTAATGTTTTCATTAAACACCGCCAGAGATTTAGTAACACAAGACTCCTTGCTAGCCAGTGTGGATCTCAGAGATGCATACTATACAGTACCAATCTATAAACCTGATCGTAAATTTCTCAGGTTTTGTTGGAATGACAAGCTGTATCAGTTGACATGTATGCCTAATGGACTAGCTTGCACTCCACACATTTTCACAAGGCTACTTAAACCTATATTTTCCCAGATGGCTAGGGAAGGACATGTTATGTTTCCTTATGTTGATGACTCATTTATCTTTGCACAAACACAATAACATTGGCAAACAGCAGTAGACACACTATGTAAGACATTTAAAAATTAGGATTCTACATACATGATGGCTATCACACATTAATAATTTGCTCAACCCCATTAGAATGGGAGAGCCGAACACTACAGTTACAACAGAAGTTTCACTAGAAGGTTTCAGGGCTCACAGAGACCAACAGGCAACAGGTGGTCAGTGGATGGATGATGAAATCTCCAATCACATTAATGTACTTGAGCTTAGAGCTATTTATCTAGTATTACATAGCATAGTTCACCTACCTAAAAATCATGTAAGGGTTTTGACAGATAACACGACAGCTATGGCTTACATACGTAATATGGGAGGGACTCATTCCAAACCATGTAACCATTTAGCCAAATTAATTTGGGACTGGGCAGAGGAACACGACATATGGCTAACAGTAGCTCATATCCCAGGCAGTGAAAATACTTTGGCCGACAAAAGTAGACATTTCCATGACCATCTAGAATGGTTATTAAATCAGAGTATTTTCAGCCACATTTGTCATAAATTGGGCAAACCAGAAATTGACTTATTTGCATCACGCAACAACAAAAAGTTACCCAAATATGTGTCCTGGCATCCAGAGCCAGAAGCCTGGAGAGTAGATGCATTTTCTCTGATTTGGAATAATAAATTTTATTACATATTCCCACCATTCAGCATTATCAGCAGAGTGGCCAGGAAGATCAAGATGGATAACTCACACGCGGTACTGATAGTACCAGCGTGGGACATGCAACCATGGCTCGCGGCAGTAACATTAGAAACAAAAGACATGCTGAGGTTCCCACGAGAAAGGAACAACCTACAACATCAAGGACCACTAACAGTCTATGGAGACGTGTCAACGACACCCCTTTTGGTATTCCTTTTTTAAGAAAACATTTAGAACAATATGGTTTAGACAAAATTACGCAAGAAATACTTATTTCACACACCTGGAGAAAAGGATCGATGAAATTATACACAAGTTATTTAAAGAAATGGGGACTTCATTGTCTCCTTAAAGGAGTCAAACCATTAAAACCTACAATAGCCCAAATCTTAAGATTTCTAAGAATGTTACAAGATGAAGGCTTAGGATTTGGCGCAATAAATGTAGCAAGATGTGCACTTTCTATTATTCTACCAGGAATAGATGGACAAACGATTGGAAAGCATCAGTTAGTACACTGGTTCATTAGATCGGTGTATGAAAGAAACCCACCCAAAGCTAAATATAATAGGTTTTGGGATGTGTCGATAGTATTTAAGTTGTTCAAGTCATGACATAATAATATACATTTATCAATGAGGGAACTAGGTTTTAAGTTAGCAGTGCTGTTACTGCTAGTGACGGGACACAGAGGCCAAACGATTGTGGCACTCTCACTGGATGGATTAGAGATAGATAAGGATGAGGCAACATTCGATTCAGAGACATTGCTCAAATCGAATTGCACCGGAGACCCCCCACAGTTCATGTAAATAGTTTTCCGGAAGATAAACGGATTTGTGTAGTTTCAGTCATTAGGGCTTATATATCCAAGTCACAAGGAATACGGAATTCCAGACAACTACTGATCAGCTTTATTAAACCACATAAAGCTATTTCGAGAGACACACTCGCAAGATGGACCATCAAGGTGCTTAAACAGGCAGGCATCAATACAGGATGCTATGCATCTCCCTCAATACGTGGAGCCAAGGCAAGACAGGAATCTCAGTTAAGAGAATCCTTGCACACGCAGGGTGAAAGACGGCTAGATCCTTTGCAAAACATTACAACAAATGACTAGAGAAGCCAAGCAGCCTGGCGACTCGCCTACTCACCAACTAAAGAAGGGTGAGAAACAAAAAATGACTATGTTTGCACTAAAAATATTATGGTATGATTACAATGTTAAAAAATAAAAGGACACAAAATGTTATTACGTAAAATTCTCCCTGGACTACGAGTAATCAGAGGGTAGTACTGAGGTAAAATAGTATAGTTATACGAGTCTTACCTGGGTACAGGTGATGGATAACTGGTGTTTTCCCAAGGTACTAGACTTGGATAGTGGTGGGTCAGGGCACCCCACCCTACCATGACTATCACGTTTCACTGGTGCCAAACGAAAACACTTAAGTATCCATATAATACTGAGATAATTTGTTATCCTATAAAGTATGTAAAAGATTGCTGGACCCGGATGTGCTTCCTTCTCCCTGACCCACGACTATCCGAGTCTCATACCTTGGGAAAACAACAGTTATCCATCATCTGTACCCAGGTAAGACTCGTATAACTATACTATATATATACATATAATTCCATTCGTGATGGCACCCCACTAGACCTCAGATTTTAACTATACACAAGCGAATAGCGAAAAGTTGACAATATGCAGCGCAGAACTAAGCTGCATTATGTTGCAAGGCCAATTACAGTTGATAAATCTGCCTCTGGTCCCGTTTTCAAATATTATTTTATTTTCACTTGTCAGCTAATCCCAATGACCCAATTCCAATGTCCGCAGTCTGGATATGCACGCTTAATTGGACCGGGGAGCTGTAGGTTCCAGCCCCTTGCTTCCAGACCCCCGGCAGCACCCCCCCCCCCCCACCCCCCCGCACGGCGACAGGGCCCGGTAAAGGCAGTGCGTGGCGCAGCCTCCTGGTGACCTGCCATGATGAATCCCCCTGGTGGTGGTCCCTGATGAGACGCCGCCCCGGCCGCCATGGTAAGTTGGTTGGTATATTCTGGATACGAGCATTGTTCTCGAGTCTCCTTGGATACCTAAGGCCCTCGTCTTACTAAACGGTCAACTGTCGTGGTGACGTAAAGATTCACACGCTGTATACTCAGGAATGAAAAAAGGGGCTAAGAACCATCAACTCCTGCACACAAATGACTCCTTCCCATCCTCCCTCTCTCCATCCCAGCCTCCCTCCTTCCCATCCTCCCTCCTTCCATCCTCCCTCCTTCCATTCCCCCTTTCCGTCGTCCCTCCCTCCATCCTCCCTCCTCCGTCCGTCCGTCCGTCCCATCCTCCCTCCTATAATAAATACCCCATTGTCATAACTTGTCATCGTACTTATAGAAAAGACTGTACATTAGACAGGGCCATGGTTGGTGGGGTAATGCTTCTGCTGCTTTGACCATTCTCGCTGTGGACCTGTGCTTTTGTAAAGTAGCCGTCCGCTGGTTCCTGTGCGAGTGACTTAGTCCAGTGGGGACCCACGCATGTCAGTGAGTCAGCGGAACGCCCGATGTAGCTGCCGTGTTGCCATGGCGACTAAATCCCACGCCGATCGGGCATATGTTACAGGCGCCTCCTCCAGTGCTGTGAATGTCCCTACTTGTACAGCTCCCACGCGCAGCCCATCACGCGCAGCCCTCATGTCCAGCACGTATGGTCAGCTCTCATGTGCAGCCCTCACACCCAGCCCTCACTTGCATCTCTTATGCACAGCCCTCACATGCAGCCATCATGTGAAACCCTCACATGCAGCCTTTACGTACCTCCCTCTGTGCAGCCCTCCTGCACATCCCTCACACATTTCTCAAGGACATGCTTCATGCACAACCTTCATACATATCCCTCATATGCAGCTCTCATGTACAGTTTTCACTGCATCCCTCATGTGCAGTCCTCATGTGCATATCCCTTACACGTAGCTCTCAAATACAATCTTCATGCATGAGCTTTATGCACAACCTTCATGCATTATGCGACCCTCATAGGTAACCCTCAGAAGCAGCTGTCACAACAGGCCTCGTGCGAATCCCTCATGCACATCTCTAATGGGCAGTTTTCATGCACATCCCTAATGCGCAGACGTCACATACATATCATGTACATTGCTCACATGCAGCTCTCATATGCAGCCATCATGCACAACCCTTATGTGTAGCACTCACACACATCCCTCATGTGCCACCCTCACATGCAACCTTCAAATGCAGCCCTCAGATGGGACCCTCATGTGTAGCGATCACATGCACACCCATCCATTCTAAAAGCACATAACAGAATATTCTTTACCTAACACCTGCTTTCTAGGTGAACCCGTTGATATTGGAGTCTCCGGAGAGCGACTGCTGTGTAATATATGGATCGTTCTCAGAAACTGTGTACCACTTTTGTGACATGGAAACCCAAAGTGAATACATTCCAAATAATATCAGAAATATTCTAAATAATAGCAGAATCATGTTCATATAAAGGTTTATATGTTGTGCATATGTCAGAATTGAACTTCTTTCCATATTTTGATTTTGATTTCATACAAATTGAAAAGCCTGTCACCCCCATCTGTGAATGGACTGTTCCCTCGGTTTCCCCAGGCACATGCGCACATCCTGCCACGACTTGCGTCCAAAAACTGTCTTGATGCAAATAAACGATGATTGGCAGGAGGTATAACTATCACACAAATCATCGAAGCACAATAGAGTAATGAATTTTGAGTAACAGTATATGAATAATACTAGTTATTATAATGAAGCTCGGGCGGCGGTATGTTATAGTGTTGCTTCTTAGTACTGTGTGTATATATATATATATATATATATATATATATATATTTTACCTCGGTATACAGCCTCAGGCTAGCCTCAGGCTAGGGAGAAGGAAGCACGTGAGGTACCAGCAATTAGCATATACAACTCACGACTGGATTACGTGTCGTTGGGTTGCTCCGGCAAATTTAGTCTACATACAAGCAAATACGCAGTAAGTATAATAAAAACTGTGGTTAGCTTAATTATGATGCATTAGAGCATCATTATGGAAAGTTTAGACTTTCTTTGGTCCATTTTGGACGAGTTATTTGGTTATAAAAAACCAAGGATAGAATTCCTTCTCGAAGGAACGAAACCGATCATTAGCGGTTCTGTCAACACCCGTGTCACCGTGTGATTATGGGTAGAGATGTGGGCTCTGCCTCATCTCCTGTGGAAATTCTCTCGTACTCTAATAGAGAGTAATGTTGGAGATGCTCCTGGGTTTCTTTTATAGACTCCCCACAAACTTTTTCAGGCGTTTCTCCGAGTTTCGTAGCATTTTCTCCAACTTGTTGACGTAGTAGTCACAGGTGGGAGAAGTGTGCGGAACAGAGGGATGGGCGGGACGATACACTGGTCCCGACCCCGCGTAAGGTTTGGGCTTGACCCACAATCCACGCACAAATTTAGCTTATTACGCCTGTGTTATAACGGTATAAACACGTTCTCTAACACCACTAGATGTCCAATTGAGTTTGAAACAACCATATTGTGACATATATATATACCGGGACTGACCAAAAATCTTTGTTTCAGTTCCCGATGGCCACGAAGCGGAGTAAGCGCGGTGCAGCAGCAGCCGAGGGGCGTGTTCCGAGTGGATTGGACGAGGAGTACGACTCCTCACCCGTGTTGTCGGCAGTGCCTTCGACACAGCCCGGGGCGCATATTCTCTCCGAGGCGGACGAGGACATAGTGCCTGACGGCGCCGCGGCTCCAAATTGGGAGACTCGGTTTGCGGCGATGGAGAGTCATATTATGTCTCTCAAACCACCGGTGTCTCTTAAACGGCGAATGCCGAGTGTCCAAGATGAATCATCATTTGAGGATTTCTCGGAGACAGACTCAGCGATGGAGCTTAAGGCTCCTCCTCCTCCTTCTCCTAAACGGAGGAAGAAGAAGAAACATATCATTTCTTCTGGTGATGATTTCACCAAAGAACGGGGGAAGACTGGACTTCGCAAAAAGCGGAAGACCAAGTCCAAGAAGAAGAAGAAGAAGAGGAAAGATTCTTCTTCTTCCGATTCTTCCACAGATTCCACTTCCACGGAATCAGACTCAGACACACAATATGAAGGTGTCTATGCTGGCAAAGTGGCTAAGAAAGTGGAGAAGCGAAAGGCTAAGCGTGTTAAAACCACTACGCTTATGCGTGAGACCATTAATGACCATTTCCGCACGTTTAAACCGGCGGAAATTATCTCCAAGTTAGGAGATGAATTAACAGGCATTAAAGGTGTTCCCAACTCCATCATTAAGGAGATGGATCGAGATGTCAATATGACGGATGACCGTAAGAGATTTGAGGGTGTGTTGCACACAGTGCATAAGGCGGTGCTTGGTACCCTAACAGCTATTGCTCCTGTTCTCGTCTTTGGCTAAAATGATGGAGGGGATTTTCGTCCACGACGGTTCACCAGGGGAACCAGACCGGGCTCAAACTTCGGTCAAGCTTTTCGGGGCCGGGGCGCTCACTCAGGCTGGACCGACAACACCGCACGGCCACTAGGCCGAGGCGTCAAGGCGTTTTCTCAGTA